>JAIKVD010000074.1:0-35241 GCA_024679075.1 Phytophthora uliginosa | reverse complement strand
CGATGCCCACCCACTCGCCGCTGGCGAAGTCCGTCTCGCCCACGAAGCGAACGATGCCGCTCTTGCCGGCGCCGAACGCCACGCGGGAACCCACCTCCAGCTCCATGCTACCGAGGAGGAAGAGGATACACTTGGGAGCGACCTTCAAACACAATGATGGGTAGCGTGATTTTAATTAGAATTGATGGGTGCGAAATAGATGACACAATAATTTAATTGAATTTGAAAGATGTGTGGTGCACACAAATATGGACCATCTTGTTGTTTGATCGCTTAACGTGTTGCCCAGCCTATTGCTGCGATGGCAGATGGAGCTCGCCTTCGTCAGCTCGAAGACACAACAGGAGGAAACGGCAACTCGATTTGAGCACTTGGACTCCAAGTTGGAGGCATTCGCTGCCAGCGATTCGCACGGGCTCGCTAAAAATGTTTGAGGCAGGAGACTCTGTATTCGAGGCAAAGGGCAATGCCTCGCCGTCTTAGAATGAAATCGCATTACCCTCACCATATTACTGTTTAGAGGTTCGTAAGTATAGAAAAGTAGGAAACGTTCGCTTTGGTCGGAGCTCCCGCAGGACACTTAGCCCATTTACATGTAATGCAGCACAAACTAAATCTGCGATGAACTCATTGAACACTTCCGGCCTGAATGTGCCGGCTTTGTTGAGTGTGACCCTGGGTGGCTCACCTGAAGGATGATTTAGGGCGAGCTGCTAGATTCACAAATCAGCGGAAATCTTGCGTGTGCTAATGGACTGCGCGAGCAGCTTGGCTCAGTAACCACGCCAAATAATGTACCCAAGGTGCCAGGTGCTGCCTGCCAGTAGGCGTCGTAATGCGCGTTGCATTACGGTAGTACTTCGAAGTATTTTACATGCATTGCAGTCTTCCAGCGCTACGGTATGACTATCAGGGGGTCTAAATATATGGTCCGCCCCCGCTAAAACTGGCTTCTTATCCCACTGTTCAGATTTGTGGCCAATCCGATCTTGTTTGCCGGATGGCCAGCCCGAGCCTTTCAAACCAAAAAGCGCGCGATTCCAGCCACCGACTGCGGCGTCTGCCAGCTCGCCCAGCGTGGCACGTGAATCCGGCGTCGCCCGGTCGTCGCCGCTCCGTCGGAACTTCTTCAAGCGCTCCATTCAGAGTTTTGGGCTCCAGACAGCGACAAAAAAAGAGAGAGAAAGAGGCCAGTCAGTGGCGAGGATCGACATGACAGTGCGCAGCATCGTGCAGATGTTCGAGAGCTTGGCCGCTTCCGCGAGTGCGGAGCCGTCCGCCCACCCGCTCGAGTCTCCGGGACACGGCAACGTCTACGGCTTGGTGACTTACTACGACGGGCTGGCGGTGGTCGAGGAGCCCCGCGTGGGCCTTCCGACCAAGACCGTGCGTCTCGTAACAGAACAACCAGCGACGGTGGACGCAGACGAGCAGGGGGAGCAGGACGAACAGGAACAGGGACTGGAGGAGGAAGAAGTGGTGGAGGAGGAGGAGGTGGAGGAACAGGAGGACACCGAGGCCGTCGAGACCGGCAATCAGGAAATGAACGAGGTGCCCGCTGTTGCAGCGAAGCCCCTTCGGAACTGCTCGCTATTCATGAGCAAGATCCCGCCGCCCAAATCGCGCGAGTTCCATGTAGCGGCCGGCTCAGTGCGCAAGTCCACTCCGGAAAGCTTGCCGCGCAGTCGCACGTCTTCCACTTGCTCCAACGACGCTAGCCAGCCGCTTTACATGCCTCCGCCCACACCTGTCTCCCTCCGAGTGCGCGCTCCGTGCACGAGCTACGCCGCTTTCGTGTCCAGGATCGAGAACTCGTCGTCTCGGTTGCTGGACTTTGAAAAGGACCAGCGGTGGCTGGAGCAGGTCGAGAGCATAAAGGCCGCGTCGAGGCGCTCAAGAGGAGGAACCACCTCGCTCTGGCAAGGGAGGTGGCTAGCACCCCGCGGAAGAGCAGGAGCATGAGCGAGTGCAGTGGTGTATCAACGGCGTCCACGGCGTCAATGTCGTCTATGGATACGCCCGAGGTCAGCTGCCAGTAAGCCACGCCCGACGGAAGCCCCGCCTCCTTTGAGCACACCTAACTTATTATCTAATGTTAAGCTGCGCAAGCAAATGTTGCTCCCACACAAACAGAGCCTCGAGTATGCACCAAAGTGTCCATTTTCAAAATTCGATGAGCAGCGGCTCCCAAGGGTGGATAATATATTATAGTCATGGTGCTATTTACGTCCTCGGAAGTCGAGCAGATGAGCTGCTTCATTGAGTCTTTCGCGAATAGGACCTGAAAAATGCGTTCATGTCAGTCTGCCAGCATTCATCACAGCTTGTCGTCAACGAAAAATTCCTCAATGGAGTTAACTCGGGTGCTATTTATCTAACGGTCATTCACCATTTTTCCTTCATCGCCACACTTGTTACGCTAGCTTTCATCATGCGATTTCTGTGGATCGTCATTGCTGCCAGCATGCTCGCGCTTTGCGATGTCTAAGCCGCTCCACCAAATTCGGTGCGCCCACAGCGACCGAAAGTTGAGCATGAGTCAGCAGACTCGAATGTCAACCTCGTGCGATTCCTATCGCACGAGGTGGACATTTCTAGGGGGCGACGATGACGACGACGACGAGACGACTGCTAATTTGACGCAGAGATCCCAACATATAAAATCGAGATCAAAAATTGATTGTCCAACTCACCGTTGGGACCACATATTCTCCCATTTTCCAATTTTCTCAGTTCTCTTCGCATCGGTGGCAACTGACAACAATGCGCTTCATCCTGTTGTCCTTCGCCACTCTTGCTGCTTCTAACTTTGCGTTTGGGGGCGCGATGGATCAGAAAAGTATCACGCGCGCCTTGGAGCAAGCCGACGATATCGCAACTGTGCCGTCAGCGCTAGAACACATCAAGGAGTTCAAGCGTAGCCTTCGCCACAAGCACCACCGCAACGACGACGACGAAGACGATGATGACGACTAAGGGAAGCTGTAGTTGGGATCATCGGCCTAGTCTCCGAACGGACTACAGGTAGCGCCAATAACACGGGATGGAGAAATAAATCTTCGCTTGGGTATGTCTGTGTGCGCGATATTGTTGTGCAGGCTTCGACTCTAGCTAGCCCACTCACAGCTCCTGCAAGCTACTGTTTCTGGATGCCCCACTGCACCGCCCAGCGCTGGCCATGGGTGGCCCAGTAGAGCAACTTGAGTGCGCCGCGCTCGCTCCGCGTAATCGCCACGGCACCGCTCACCCACGACAGCAGCAAGACCGCGACAACCCAAAGCCGGCAGCGCTGCACCATTTCAACAACTTCATTAGAGCGTTTAAGCTACAGTACCAAAACGAATTTCAGAACGAATAAAAACCTCGTTTCCTTTTTTCGTTATGATCTGTTGTTTTTGCAGACTAAGCTCACTGCACGAAGACCAAGTCCTACCAACGAAGAATCTCAAGACCTGCATCATCGTCTTCCTCGGCACCGTGCTCACTGCTTCACTCACGTCTGTCACCGCGCAATCAGGTGTGCATGGCGCAAGGCTGCGCATTCATTTACTCTGAATCTAGCTCTCGAATGAGCGCATGCTGTTCAAGTCGGCCGAAAATCAACGAATGCTGTCGCACTACTGTACACGTCGGTTCTCCCTGCAAGTAGCTGGGTACGAGGCTCGAGTGCCTGGTGGTGGCACCTTTCGTTGTTTTGGAGTACGAGCGAAATTGAATAATGCCAGCCAGCGTCCAATTTCGCAGCGCCCACTCTACAGCTAACAATCAGCATGCCACACGCCGTCATTCATGCCGCCTCCTACATGTACCAATGCAAATACCGTACTGACTCCGTCCAATGAGGGACCCCAACACCTCTCTCGGTCGATGCTCAGGCTGCCCTAAATTCCGAGCAGTCCGTATGGATACAATTATAACTTGTTTGGTTTGAAAACAAAGCACATTCGCACGGAACGCCCCAGTCTGTCGGTGCGACGAGCTGTACTTGTACCGGGAAGCACACTCGGAGTGGAGCAACATCCTCCTCTCCTCGGCTTTAATCAGTGCGCATCACCCGCTGTTGGAAATTTGGTCACGGGATGGGCTTTTATCTGCACCACAGCATGGTTTGGATAAAGACTGCTGTTGGTCCCATCCGATTTCACTATCTCGACTGGCGTCCGGTTGTGTGCGTTGCTGTCCGTCGCTCGAGTCAGTCCGCGTTTAGCCCAAGCCAGCACACACACACACACACACACACACACTCACAGACCATCAAACTCTCAGCCAGTATGAACTTCAAGACGTGCTTCGCCCTCGTCCTCGCCGCCGTCGTCGCCACTGCCGTCAGCGCCGATGAGTCCCCGCTGTACTGCCAGGCTGTTGGCTGCCCCACGCTCTACTCCGAGGCGAACCTTGGCGTCAGTCAGCAGTGCCGTAACGAGGGAAACACCGGAGAAGCCTTCCACTCGTGCTGTGAGACCAAGTGCGGTGCCCCCAAGTAAACACATTTCAGACTGCTCAGTCACCGTTCCGATGTTGCCCAGGTCGAAGCACGAGGCAACGCATTTCCGTTCTGACCTGGATACAGTGCCGACAGCCGACGGTTGTGGCGATGATTGAGTTCAAATACAAGGAACCCGTTTTATTTGTTTCGTCCTTAGTGCCAATCTTGCTGCTTCAAAAGCATTATGCAGTCTCCAACTACGGCGTCGATCAGTCCTGGGGCAGGCCTTCCGATAATAATATTGCAATATAATTTTAGCAACAGGTTGAAATAATCTACTACGTAGTAGTATGGTAGAATAGCATCAAAGTTCGGACACTTTTTGCCCGAGGTTTTGAGGTTTTATTGCGTCCGCAAAATAGCCGATGTCATGCTCATCTGATTCCAGTGCTATTTATCAGAACCCTGCGAGATCGATGTCATTATTAGTCGGTAGTGAGCAGTTGCGAGGAGCGTAGCCGCAGCAAACCCGCGCGGGGTATATGCGTAGGCGGGCCCAGCGACGAGCATTCCAGCGAATGGACACGTTGCCGCAACTCGGAGTTGTTTTTTCTACTGCGGGGGTCTGGGGGTGCAACCCCCAGCGTGACACCCCCTCCGAATCAGACCGGATCAGATATCCGAACGGACAAAAATGTCCGAACCTGCACGGTATGGTATTGGAGCTCAATTTGCTAGAAATAAATTATTGTGATACTGGTTTGGGATCGAATTTCGATATTTTTAGTAGTACTACAGTACTTGGGTTTGTGGCACATAGGCTCAAAAAAATAAGTTATTTGGGAGATATTAGTGGTCGCCAACACTGGCAGCAGCAACAACAATATGTTTTAGTCGCTGCGACCGATGACGCAATTTCAACCAATAGAATATCAAGCTGTTGGCAGCAACAACTACGATTTTTTGTGTGTGTAGTGTGCGAGCGAATATCACACTTCGCGCGTGAGCATTTCTCGCGCAACGTCTAGCCACCATGCCCCGAACTTCCTGCACAGCTTCCACTTGCATACAGACGCCATAGTCCAGAGCACGCGGAGTTCCCAGGGAGCTGAAAGCTGAAGGGTACTCACACGCACATTCAACAGCCGAGTGAGGGTTATCTGCACCACAATCTGGTGCCACCTAAAACATGGACAGGACCACACATACAGAAAAAAGGTGCAACCACCAATCTAAAAGTGTACTACCACCAAACAAATCGGCATGACCATCAAAATAGATCTTTAACTTCAACGTGTTGCCCTGAAGTATCTACAAACAACGACGCTAAACTATCTCATTCGTTTTTGGCCCCAAAACCATTCTCAATTCGAAATCTCACTAACAACAACATGCACAGAGGCGACAACACGACTGGCGACAATCCCGACGACGGCTTGCAGCTGGATGAATGGGATTTCGGTCCCGATGACGACGCGGGGCCTCATCAGCGAGTGCCATGGGCTTAGATTTGGCGCTCTACGGAACCTGATACCCTGGCAGTGTACCGTGACGGGCTACCAACGCATTCAGTGGATAAGAGTAAACAAGTGAATTGTACTATCGACCATTTAAGTGATCATGACTACACCCTACATCGCCGTGGCCATACAATGAGGTCTCATCTGGTTCCGTGCCGCTCTAAGCGCTGTAAAGCAGAGCAGAAACGCGTGCATGGTGATTCCACCGGTCTCCCTCCGCCTTGTCCGTGTCGGTACAAGTTCAAGATGTGCCTATCTTCGAGTACATGTGAGTTCTTTCAACAAGGGGAACACGTGATGAACATAGATGACCCACCAAATCCAGTGGAAAGCAAATTGACCAAGCAAATGAAGGACTATAATGTGGAATGTTTGGGCTCTGGCGAGAAGACTACAGCGACCCGGCTAAACACACTGCTTTGTACGCTGGTTGATGAGTGGGAAATGACAGGACCCGCACCAAAACCCACCCAAGTTAGCGACTTTGAAAAGAATTGGCGGCGCAAGCATCCTAAGAACAGCATGGCGCCGCTTATTGCCCTTTGTAATAGTCAGCTCTATGACCAACAAAATTTGGAGACACTTCCGGACACAGAAATGGTGATTTTGTGCGATTCCCAGCCCGTCTCGGAACAAGGGGAAGCCGGTGTGGAGTCCCACCTTGGTGATGGCTCTAAATCGTATCCCGATGTGGTGTACAAGGTCACACGCGTGAGCGCCTCTAACAGCACTTCAATTGGTGCTGTTGCGCAACGTGGTGGCCCCGTGGCTCTGGTCTGCGATGTGCGATCTGCGACGATGTGCGTCGATTCAATGGTGGTGGTGGTGAGGGGGGGGGGTCGTGCATCCTGCAGCTAGCACTGCTAACAAGGCTGTTGAGAGGTCGGTGTACCTCCACCAAATAAATACGAAGCAGCACTAAAATTACTGTTTGACCCACCGAAAATACCTGTGCAGGACACACGCTTTATCGATTTGGAGTGTCCACCCATGAAGAGGGGTAACGCCACCCAAACGACCACTTCGTGCTACCCACAAAACGTGTAGTATCATGTAACGTTAGTATAGTGAAGTCACAGTATCATTCATGCTGAGGTGCTAGTTAGTTGTTTACGACGTGAAAACGAATTCTATTGTTGCGAGTTGATTATTACAGAGCTTACATTGTATTCACGCAGGCAGACAGGATCAGGTTCATGTTGGTGAGTACCGCGAGGAAGCCTATAAACCGAGCGCCAACACTGTGCGGATCGAGACAGTGAATCAATCGATGTCGATTCCGTATTTGGTTGACAGCCTCAAGTGCACTGCTAGTATCTAGAACTACTCACTTCATTGCTCTCCAAGGGCGGAGCAGTCTATCAGACTGCTCCAGTTATTAGTAAATCAAACTATTGGACGTTGTATAGTTTAAGTTTCTATCAAATTTTGATGGCTGCATTCAACGCTAGGAGTTCAGGTGGCTTTAGCACTCAGTCCCGCCAGCAATAACAAGGCACGAGATACTGGCGAAGATGGCCATGATGTTGGTCATGCCGATCACGAAGCTCAGGCAGAAAACCGGGATACCGCCGATGAACTTGCTCTTGCCACGCTTGGATCCGACTCGAGTGGAGGCACCGATTCAAAGTTGCGGCTGCTTCGTACAATTTGCACTCAAACTGGACGATGCTCGTTGGTGAAGCGCAGGAAGTGCTGGCTTAGCTCGGAGATCACGCGCGTGGGGAGACTGCACATCTGTTGAGCAGCACGCGGGTGAACATACTTTTGCCGCCCAAGTGTTCCATGGAAGACAGCTTTATCACCGTGGCGGCCGAGTGGATCACATCCATCGACATCTTGGACAGCATTATGCCGATGACGGCAGCTTCACGCAGTGTGTAGTTCCTGCTCTCGCACAGCGGGATGATGACACCCTTGAAAAACGCCTGCGGCTTGTACAGCACGTTCTTGAGCGCCATGTACTGGTGAAAGTTCAGACGCTATTTCTCGTGGATGTCCTGCCGAACGTGCTCCAACAGAAAAATGCTAAGAAACCGCTTCTCCATCTTGGGGTTCAAGTTGGACGCGAACAACCGCGTGACTGCGCGCATGGCGTGTCGCGACCACGTTTCGGGGCTAGTTAGGCACAGAGTGCCCTCCCAGTAGCTGAACTCGGGATGACCTTGAACGCCTTGGTCAGCTTGCCGGACGTGTGCCGCAGCGGAATCTTGCATACACCCGTGTACACTTTGTCGATCTTGGGGTCGAACTTACTGCTCGAAGCCGCTGCCTCGTTTCCTCTTGACGTTTGCAGAACCGTTCACGCTACGGTTGACGGTTGTGCCGACCGGGTTCCTTGTGTTCGTTGAGGAGATCCAGCATGCATACGCGGCAGTTCGTGCGGCCTAACTACGAACATGATGATTCCTCCGTCGCGTCTTCAGAAGTTTCAGATGGCCCGCCATCTGACGACGACTTTGTGGGTACGGTGCAAAGCACCAGTAGGAATCCTCCGGTCAACATAGAGCCAGCACCACGTGCAGTGCACGGCGTACACTCTCCGAGTCCAACGCCACCCACTTCTAGTCCTTCTGCGAGCATTGCATCCACAGTGAGTTTTGCTTCCACGACGGTGCTCGATGATGAAGATGAGCCCCCTCCAACACAGAGCGCAGAGCCGCCCCGCAGGGACTTCATGCCTGCAGAACCCTCGGTTGATATGCACAGCTTAGAGGTGGCACCTACACGAAGCTCGTCGCGGAGGAGGAAACAAACCCAGCGAGCGATCGAGTCGCGACCGCAAAGCCACAAGCGCTCTAGACGTTAAGTCTTGGAAGACACGGATGGATGGCTCACCTGCCTTATATTTCTTTGATTTAATGCAAGTATGTATTCCTTTATACGTTTTTTATGCTGCAGGACCTGCATGAATGGGAACTTCACCAACGTCGACCGACGCGGGGGATGTCTGAGAGAACGTGGCCAAGCACCTGCAGCTGGACGGCGGCGCCCAGGTGCTGTCCTGCTCCACGGGCGTTATCGGCTGTCGCGTTCCCGTGGACGCCACTCTCGAGAAGCTGCCCAGTCCGACGTCTCCACCACGGTAGCCGCCACGAACTCCATCGGGGACGCGCGGCCGATAACCTCCATTGCTTTCTTGCGCCTACAACCGCAAGCACGCCCTTTGCTGTCACGTCGTTGCTGCTTGTATACGGGGTGGAGTGGCCGTTCCCGGACGAGTTCTAGCACCATGTCCCGATCCGCGAAAGTTAACACATCGAGCTCACGGTTCCTATTCAAGACGAGAATGGCAATCCAGAAGGCTTCATCGTTCACAGTGTGTGGTGGGGGCACGCCGAGGTGCTGACCAACCTGGTCACCAGTTTGCTGGGACAAGACTTCATTCGTGTGTCGACAATCCCGCCCCCAGCTGGCATCTTCACCGTCTGCATTCGTCTTGAGTTTACAGACCGAATAGAGTTTGCTACCAGCTTCTTTCTGCGGCTGTGAGTCGTAGCGCGATCTGCTTCACTCTATAAAGATATGCTGCAACCGATCCAACAGGTGGGATTCTATGAACTGAAAGGCATCCCCGGCTGTGCATGAGCCGGTACATGCTCATCAAGCGCTCTGAAGCGGTGCCTGCCGTTGAGAATTCCGCATCGCTATTGAGAAATGCGAGCCGGGCTCCATTTAAATTCCGGATGATTTCGCTGGGGATCGCCTCTCCAGGTGGGCACTGCAATTTTACAGTGCAGTGGTATTGCTCCAGAGGGTTATTCGTAGCGGCGTAGCCGCTAGGCGTGCGAAAAGCCTGCCACCGTGAAAATCGGTGCGAGTTTACCCATATTTTTCGAATGATCCGTAAGTTGGCGCAAAGCAGAGCCACGAGCTGAACCAGTCCATTTTGCAAGAACGCGCTCTTTTACGATAGGAAAATCATCCTCGCTAGCGTAGTGCATGTCGTAAAGGCCAGCAAATACAGCCCGAGTGTCTTCTGCGCTTACGCGCTTTTCTCTTGCGTGTTTCCAAACATTTTGCGTAACGTGGAACCAGCACATCAGCACTATTGCGTGCGGCAATTCCGTAGCACATGCGTTAAACTGCGCTTTGTCGGCATCCATCATGACAAATTGAGGATCAATCGGACGCCTCCTACCTCCAAGCACGCACGCTTTATAAATCGAATGCACCATCCGATATCAATTGCACGCTTCTGTGATGTGCAAAAGTACACAATCGGGAAAAATATCCGGCCCGATCTGAATGTCCGAATGCAAAAACCTCGTATCCATTGATGACCATACTATGCGTACTATCGATGTGCAGGATGGTCGTGCAGTCAGTGCGCCGTTGCACATCGATGTAGCTGCGGATGAGGCGGAGACAGGTCATCCGAACTCGCAGACAACTGTGGGTGGCTGTGGCCGTGGTTCAGAGACGACAGAAAAATATGGTCCTGCTGCTGCGAGAGAAAAAAATGCGCTGTCCTGTGTCGATTTCGTGGCAGGAACGCGAATTCTTTTCGGCCAATCACGGTTCACCATTTCCGAACAAAGAAAAAAGCGTTGTTGCTGCTGCCAGAATTGGCGACCACTATTGTATTGGAACTCCAATATAATAATTATTTCGGAAGGCCTGGCACAACTGGCGACTACACCCTATCGTGCTTCGAATTTAGTCGTACATCGTACTTATTTAAAACTTAAAAGTGTAAAAACGGTTCAAAAAGGTAGTACTATCGAATTTAATGATGCACCAAAAATAATCACAGGCCCAACGCTCATCTCAATCTAAGAGCAAACGCACGCACAACAGAATCATGAGTGACGACACGAGATATCTCCAGCACGTTGTCACAGTGGCGGACAGAGACCGACGCGTGTAGTGGATGGAATGCGACGTACAAGATAACGGCGAGAAGGGCCTCTTTGGGCGTGCGGTCGGCCACTTCCCCTCCCTTTTCCGAGCAGCCGATCGCCGAGTAAACATGAATAATGCCATGGATTGGTAGAAGAAGCGGTCGGCACTGCAGCTGGCACTGAGGATGGGCGGCAGCACTAGTACGCCAGGTCGGCCATGGGCGGCCGCTACCAGCTCTTCTTGAAGGCTCTCAGCCGCCGTGGCCGCAAGCTCGATGCTCACTGGAGCTGGCTATACCCCAGCTACTTCAAGAGTTCGAGCGTCTTCGCCGCACTGGCTTGAAGCTCTCCTCGCGGCTTCTCATCGACATGGCAACAACGATGATCGAGGACAACCCCCATCCTGTGTTCAATAAAGACTTTTAGCTCTCTAGTCACTCCACGGCGCATCCAAAACCTCACGGAGCGTCATTACATTGTCTATCGAAAGTTGAAGGGCAAGAAACAGTCAGAGAGGCAAAAATGGCTTAGATTGAGCAGTCTGTGGCACACCATCTACGCACACTGAAGCGGATTTTCAATGGCGGCGAGCGTGGCCGCTCTCAGTAATTCAATACGGACGAGAGTCATTTTGTTATCGACCTCGATGATGGCAAAACGTTAGACTTTCGAGGGGCTGATAAGGTCAAATGCCGCAGCATTGTGTCAGGTAAGTGTACTGCAATGTGTTATCAAACTGTATGAATAACCAATATTATTAATAATGTACTGACACAACCTTAACTCATTTGATAAGGTCGTGAAGGAATTACGATGTGCGTGCTGCTTCGAGGTGGATTGGATGCAAAGCTTCTTTATCCAATGCTGATCTACAAAAACAAGAAGTCGAGTTACCCTATTCAAGGCCTCCCTGATAACGTTGATGGTGTTGCCTATCGTTCGTCCCCAAGCGCGTTCATCAACAACAAGTTGCTGCTGGAGTGGCTGCAAAAAGTTCGCTGCTGGGGTCTTGGCGGGCCTTCCGCTAAGGAGCGCCACCTCTGGATGGACAATGCCAGCGGTCACTCGGGGGAGGAGGTGCAGGCGCTCGCTAGGCAGCTACGGGCTCGCGTCCATTTTTTCCCTCCTAATGCAACTGATTTTGTGCAGCCTGCTGATAGGTTCCCGATATAGCGGATTAATATGCACTGGCGGAATTTGTGCGAGAAGAGAAACATGCAAGCCATCAGACGAGGTGAGTGGATGCAGGGCGCCAAGTCGTCCGGCTCGCTGGCGAACCCCGGCAAGAAATTCTATCTCGAAACCGCTGCGGAGTGCATTCGACTTGTCAACGCCGAGACTGACAAGGAGGGGAGAAACTGGGCAAACAAGTCCATGGTACTGTGCGGCTTGGATGTCAGTAGCGACGGACAGTAGAAGGAAGAGCAGTTGAGCAAGCAATTACAGGAAACCGTAGCTCGCTATCGCGCCGAGTTCGAAAAAGGTTACGATGAGGCCAATCCGACTGTATCGGTATAGCTAGCTACAGTAACAACACCAATAATCGTTGCATTTCACCATTATTGTTTGTTTTGTTTTGTTTTTCAGTGAGGTACATGATGTCACTTAATTAAAAACTAACGACTTCCTATGTCCGTTCTAGTCATCACCCATACGTCGATCACTATCTTTTCTACCCGGTCTAAGCTCCCGCTTCCCCGTAACTTACCGGCGGCCTCGAGAGGCTGGTGGCCGCAGCATCCACCTGCGCTGCGTCTTCCATCGCTGTGATCCAGGGTAGGAGGTCTGCCTCCATGTGTCTTGTAGTTGTTTCCCATGCAACCCCAAGTGTAGCGTTCCCAGCTATAGTCACCTGTGTGCTATGTCCGTGATCCATTGCATGTTTGGCCAAAGTGTCGATCATTCGATTGTCTCCCCTCGAGTGGTGATGCCAGCCGTGGACCGTGAGTCTGTCCACTAATCGTCTGCATTTCCAGTAGGTCGCTTGTAGGTGTTTCGCTTGAGGCGACTTCCGGCGCCTGTGTTGTGTATGTTGTCGCCCACAACGTGAAGGGGTGCGTACCGCCTTCGAACGCATTCAGCCAGACCAATGTATAGTCCAAGGCCTCCGGCGGTGTGCACCGTGACACCTCCTGATGAATAGGACATCGCTCCAATCCATTGCACCGCTGTGGATGCAACCGTGCGCCCCGTGGCAAGTACGATCATCCCGCATCCTGCCTTCCCTGTCTTGCCACTAGCACGACCTCCGAAGAACAGGATGTATTGCCGATCGTCATGCACTTTCATTTGCCTGCTAAGGCCCATTCCGTCTCCGCTGAGCGCTCGCCGAAGGATGGCCGCTGCCGCTTCTCCAGCAGTCGGGTTCGGCGGTGCTTTGCCGTACAGCTGTACGGTGCTGTATCCGTGCCTCAGTTTGTTTAGAAAAGTGGCGGTGTGGGGACCAGCCAGTGGCTGACCCGCCACCGCCAGACCGACTATAAGTAGATGGCCGCCCCCAATCTCCAGCTGCTAGCAGTCATGTCAGCGACCACTTCAGTACGCTGAACGTGTGGGTCAACCCAGGCCGCCCTCATTTCGCCCAGGACGCCCCAAACACCCTCAGGCGTGTCATGCAGATGTAATCCGAAGATCGATTGTTCCATGCCTATCTCTTGGATCCCCAGGCGTCGCCATGGCTTCAGAAGATGTCTCTATAAAAGCACCGCTGCTGGACAGTCACAAAACACATAATGCAGCGTAACGTCGGTCACGTGCACACATGCGTCGTGCAGGCACCCCATCTTGTTGTGTTGCGCGTCATACAGTGAGAAAGCATGCAGTTTGAGGCGGAGCAGAACCTGTTCTCCCCAAGGACCCATGCCAATAATCCTGCGGATTCGCTTTCCCTCTAGTCGCGTCAGGCCTTTTGCAGCTAACCCACTAAGTGTCTGCCATTGATGTGTTCGAGCGGCGAGGCTGTCCTCTGCCCGACTGATCGACGCCGCTGTCACTCTCTTTCTGTATTCACTGCGATGTCTGGTCTATCGGCGTCGTCCCGCCCATAAGCACACCAGTCGGCTTAAGTCGGGATGTGGATGTACGTCTGTGACCGCCACTTCGGGTTCCATGTAACTTGTCAACGCCCTGACGAGGCCTGCATGTTGCGTGACCTTCGCCATTTCCGGCGGTCCGGAAACGGTGGCATACAGTAGCCCGTCGACAGGTGTTCCGGGTCTCAAATATGCTACGATCGGTTGATCGTGGGGGGTTGCCGTGAAGATGACTTCCTTGGCGCGAGATAGCCTTGTCACTAACTCCAGGTAGTTTACCATGAGCGTGTGCGATAATTCTTCGGCCCATACTTTTTACCGGTCCGTAGGTGCCTTCGCCACGAATGTGAAGCAGATCTGTCCCGAAGCCACACGAGCCCAGCGAACAATGTCACCCAACATTTTAAAGCCGCCCCCGATGCCTCCAAACGCTGTGGCCACTGGTTGACGGTTGCCATCTCTCGCGTAAATCTGGAGAGTGCGCGCGTCCGCGAAAGGCAGCCATTCGACTTGAAAATTGCCCCGATCCTTGTACGCCGCATATGTTTTGGTCCCCGATAGGCGTCGTAGTAATTCGGAGCAAATGCAGAGGATCTGACCCTCTTGCCAGTACATTTCAACTCCCACAATGCCGTACGCAGCCTGTGTGAAGTGTACCATTGATCCGGCGTCTGTTGGCTCTGGTGATCATGCCTGCGCGATGAGAGCTCGGCCCATTTTCCAAAGCGTGGACCGCCGAGTTACGCCCGATTTTGCGACAGGCGCAAATTCCGGTGTGGTGTATATTTCCGGTGCAACGCCCTCGGCCGCATCATGAAATAATATGCCCCCCGCTATTTTCAATTCAAACGTACCATCTTCTGCCCAGTGACTCACCGTGACTGCAGCCATGGCATAAAGTTCCGCCCTTAGATCTGGGACGGCAAGGCCGCCTGCAGATCGCGGCAACACTGCCAAATCTGCGTCGAGCCACGCCCTCATACCGGTCACCTCCTTCGTAAATTGGCCGTGCCACACATAGTTGCGTATCCTCGCGCTTAATCCATTGACTTCTTCGGTGGACGGCCAAGCATGGCGAGCGATGTACAGCAAGTTGGCGATGATGACCGCACCTGCCACCATACTGCGTTGGGTCAACCGCCAAGACCTCCTGACTCGCAATCTGCAATCTGACTTCTAACTTCGCTGTGACAGTTGTCCACGATTCGCTCGGTGGCACATTGCTCCCTACCTGTAGACCTAGCAGCTTAGTCGTGTTCCCAGCAGCAGCTCCTCCGGTCATCGTGGCTCCTGGAGCCTCCTTGTTTTGGTTGGGGGAGGACTCATCGCCTGTGATGAGTTCTGGGTTCGGCGTGTCCGTGTCGGACTCGCTGCTCCGCTCCTTGTGGGGCCCCGGCAGCAGCACCTTCTTGCGTCTGCTTGCCTTCGTACTCGTCGATCCGGCACGCCGCTTCGGCTTCGCGGCGGGCTTCTTCGCGGCGGGCTTCTTCGATGCAGGCTTTTTCATCGTCGGGGTATTCTTTGAGCACGGTACGCTCTCTTTTGGCGCGGCGACAGCGGCCCATTGGTATCTTCGTCTGCGGTTCTGGACGATTACGGCCTCGGAGCGGTGGGAGGCCTGGCCGGTCTTTGGCTTGTTCGCTGGAGCGCAGATTCGGCCATGAGGCCAAACCGGAGTTTCTGTTGGATTTCCCCATGGGACAGATGCTTCCATGGGACAGATGCTTCCCGTTTGGGTGTGAGAGGGTGAAATGGGGCCAATACTGGCTGCGTTCCCTTCCAAGAAAACGGAGAATGACAGCTTTGGACTGACGGTCGCTTCCCTGGTGCGGACCATACTAGCTCGGGTGTCCCACACCAGGCTCTCTCAGATGTCATATTCTACAAGGGCTCCCCAATATGTAATATTCCTAGTTGGGGGTAAGTCGTACTTAAAAGCAAGGAGTCACTAGAGCCAACCATTCCGGAGAGTGCCATATAGACAGAGATTCAGTATACAGATAGAAAGCAGTAGATAGACACCTTCAGAGTATTATTAATACAGTCAGTTTAACACTAACCTGGAAGTGCGCAAGTTGTTCGGTACTTGGTACCTTAGGCAACAGGAAGGCAGGTACTTAGAGCAGAGACACCAGGCGTATGTTGTGGTTAGCGCGTTACGCCTCCTCTTACGCTACGGTGCGTGTGACCCCCGTCACAGACCGCATGGGTTTCGCATCTACACGGATGATGCAAACCTGATTCAAATTTTCTGCCCAAGTGCAGAAGTGAAGAAACACGTACGTGGTAAACTCCAGCGTTGGGCCATGAAGCTGGTTGGGGGCCGCTACACTATTGAGCACGTCAGCGAAGAGGATAACTACTGGGCAGACTTGATTTTGAGGTGACCGGTGCGTGAAAACATCGAAACGTTGGTGAAGGTGAAGGCGGTGAGGACCTGCAGCCAACGCGAGTCGAGTCTACTGAGGCCTTTGCAAGATGAAGCATTTGAGTGGCCTTCACTCGAGGCAGTTGGCACTGCAAATCTCACTACAATCGTGCTCGCCCAATCGGTTTTGAAGAGCGTGATAGACTAATGCACGTCACTGGGAAGCGATGGATCCCGAAGCAGGAGACTGATCTGCTGCTCCGGATCCTGGTGGTAGCTAACTGTGGAGTCCAGGCACACCGTGGCATTGATGCGATGACCACGCAGCTCGAGAATCATTTTGCCATCGTGCATTTAGGGGCTGTGGTCTCGCGCTTTGTGAATAAATGCCTGTTGTGTAAGCACATCAAAGGCGACAAGCTCATTCAGCGCCCGTGGTCAGGAACTGAAACTGCCACCAAGCGCAATGAGGTGCTACACATGGATTATCTCACGATGGGAGAAGTATGACACCACCAAGCGCAATGAGGTGCTACACATGGATTATCTCACGATGGGAGAAGTATGACACCACCAAGCGCAATGAGGTGCTACACATGGATTATCTCACGATGGGAGAAGTATGACACCACCAAGTACGTACCGGTATTCAAGGATGAGCTTACGTACTACTGTGAGCTTGTCGCTTGTGACGCTTCAACGCGGTGATTGCCGTTTTGGACTGGTACAAGCGCTTTGGCCTCTCAGCCAAATGTCCCACTGATTATGGCAGTCATTTCCGCAGTGTCGTTATGGTGGAGCTCGCGACCAGACTACGAGGTCTGCAGAGCTTTGTGCCCGTCTACTCGCCTTGGATTAACGGTACTGTGGAGAGGATCAATCGCGACATATTGCAAGTCGTGCGTGCCCTGTTACTGGAGCTGCGACTCGGTACACGCAGTTGGGAGTACCTTTTGCCAGTTGTGCAAGCTAATCTCACACGGCCTGCGCGTGGCTGGCGCGTGCCTCAGGGGTCTGCAGCTGAAGTGAGGCGAATGGTGCAATCGGATTGGCAGATCGGTTTGGGTCGGGTGTGCCCGTCCCAGCAAAGTGTGCCCGTTTCAGTACACTGTGAGTGGCCGGTGACCCATGCCCATCCCAATCAAGTGTGACCGCTACGTTAACCGAAGACAAACGAGGGAGATACTAGAGGAACTGCGGGAGTAGGAAGAAGCTAACAGGACAAGGTCATCTAACTCAAATGAATTCACTTTCGGATTTCCTTCCACCCCCTCACATCGTCTCCCAAGCTACGTTTACACTCGCAAGACAAGCCACCTATGGAGCTGTTTACTGGACTCCCGGCATCGACCCCGCTCGACACCTGTTTGCTTCCTGATAGAGCCGCGCCGCTGCAGGAAGTCGACCGGAGCAGCGTTGAGGACTTTCTCAATCGACTGCGTGAGAGCCTTCACGCTATGCACATGGACGTGTCGGATCGCAAAGAGTGATGAAGGCTGCGCCAGCAAGCTCACAAAAAGGGGACTACGTGTAATTTCTCTGTCGGCGATTTAGTTCTGAGGAGTCGAATTGACACGAGACTCGGTGAAGTTGAGCTGCTCGTGCGCTGGGTGGGCCCATTTCAAATGGTCGAAGCGAAATTGCACTCGTTCATGGTGCGCCACCTGCTGATGTAAGCCCTACATGAAGTACATGGGTCGAGTCTGAAGTACTACCATAGCCCAGTCTCGAGGTCAATGAGGAGCTCGTCGAGCATGTGGCGAGCCAAAGGGCCGTTGTTGGGCGTTGAAAGTATTCTCAATCATCGCTTTAACAACACTACTAGCCGGCATGAGCTGCTTGTACCTTTGATTGGACTGGAATCCATTGAGGACACTTGGAAGCCGTTGTCTGCCATGCTAGCGGACGTCCCAGTCAAGGTGAAAGAGTATGCCAGTCATTAAGACGATGCTGATCTGCGCCAACTGTGCGGTGTTGAAGTGCATTTGACGAATTCGTCTACAGGGTACCAAGCGTGGACTTCGTTTTGGTGGGCGGTGTGGGGAATGGGTTGCATGAGGGACATGCAGAGGCCCTGACGGCGGTCGCCTCCGTGGTTTCTCAACTCCTGCTTTCCAACGCGGACAACTCGCCGACTGCACTCCAGGCTTCAGGCAGCAAATATATTATGTTTTTCGACGGCGGGTCGAGAGGGAACCTGAGTTCCGGAGAGGCCAGGGCGGTGGTGGTGAGGATAGCCGGAGCTGATGAAGGTTACCAACTTGTACGGGCTGGCAGCATGTCATATGCAGCCGTGACTACGACCAACAATGTGGTGGAGTACATGGGGCTGTACACGGGGTTGCAGGCGTGCAGCAGATTTGGCTACTCACCAGTTTATGTGGTAGGCGACAGCGCCGAGATAATACGGCAGCATCACTCTAGACCCCCCCCCCCCAAGGCGGCACGTCTGTGGCAGATTGGCTGGCGAATCAGGCCATGGACTCCAAGCGGAGCAAACAAGTATGCATGGAATAAGGAGGGCTCAATGCAGATAATTGGAAGCGATTACTGGATCTGACTGGGGCTATATAAACCATTGGCTCCTAGAATATGGAGTACTGGGGATGCATTCGTCGAACCGTAAGGGCCGACGGAGGCGACTGCCAGGCCTGGTATGAACCTCAGCTGACGGCTGATATAGAGGCGGCCATCCGAACGGACATATGACGTCGTTAGCACTAGCACTGGAGTTAAATGACATCAATGTACCTCACTGAGAAAAGAAAGGTGTGGGGAATGGGTTCAAACGAATCCAGCTACTGACACTAGCCTCTGCTGGTGAACCTCGCCAGGCTGTCGGTCAGGTTGATTGGAATCTCACAAGATGCCCTCGAACCTTCAAGAGTCTACGGTGAATCTTTAATGCATCTCAAGGTGCGGCAAGGGTCTGAAAGAAATATCAAGTGAATCTCAAGAGGCGGCTACACCCAAGGGGGCAGCTGGTAAAGTGCCTGTACTTCAGGGGCTTGTGAGCAAGAGCAGGAGGCCCCGGTGTGAACTTCGTAGTGAACAGGACTAGCGTGCTTTACATGTTTTAAGCTGTCAGAATTCAATTTGCATTCTCCAAGAGAAGTTGGTTGCTACACGGAGCCAAGAACCGTAAACGCGTTGCGATAACTCATTTTGAATTGACGAGATCGTGTAGCGCATGGCGGGTGCTGGAATCATTGGTCTCAGACCAACATACCCTTCTACACCAGTTCTACATTGTCCGAGTAAAAATATCAAGCAACAACAACGATCTTCAAGACCTGCTTTGCTGTCGTCCTAAGCTGTGAACTTGGGCAAGGAGTTCCAATCTTGCAACTGGAGATGCAGCACTGTTCAAAGCTTGTAAAATCAAGCGACTGGCAGCAGGAGTTGAGGACATAAGGCAAGGAATGTGTTTGGGTTCGGACACGATCTTGGAGGCCAAAGTAGCGACGAATTCCTTGCACAGCCTGGTGTATTGCTTGAACGTGTCCGACGCCCACCTTCCGTGGAATTGAATTGTGAGGGCGTCGACACCTGCACGGTACATGTGCGTCGCGTCCCCTTTCTGAAGGGAGTGCGAGCTGTATTCATCTGGACTGTATCCGAGACTCGATGCGGTTTTCCTGATCATGTTCGTTATTGTTACCGACGAGGTGCACGATAGGTTTCCTTTCTTGTTGACGAAAATTGCAATGGGTATTCCGTGGAGAAGCCCTCGGCGTGCCTTTTGTAGGCATAGAGCCCCAAATACATGGCACAGGAATGTGGTCCGAGAGACTCAGCATGTGAAGCGTTGGGGATCCGCGTTGGTTTGGCTTCGGCCCTTTCAGTCAGATGTGCACTGAAGCCGCATCGCGTGCACTGATTGTTGATGTGTCGGTGGGGTTAAGCAGCGTTACGTCTTCAGCCTTCAGTGCGAACCATGAGAACTTCTTCCTAGCAAAGGCGATTTCTGAGCGCCGTAGGAGGAAGAAGAAGGAAAGCCACACACAAAAACAGAGCGCTTGGTCGGAGGGCAGTGTCATGTCGAGCCGACCGAAGCAGGCTTCCAGTAGTCGGAGCGGAACCGGTTCTTTGTGGCGGACGGGGGCATCGAGGCGTGATATGCCCTTCAAGACCATGCGGATTTGTGGATTATTGCTGGGGAATTCGAGCGTAGCCGCCTGGAAGAAATGAGATATTCCACGGAGCGTGAACGCTATGGTTGAGCCTCGAAATGGACGCCTTCCAACGATACCGTAAGTTGCTGGTGAGCCTGACCACCCGAAGTCGGCCGACGTGTCAATCACGGGTGCATTGTCGCGCTCAAGACGACCGCCGAAGAGGAATGTACGGCCGCTATGGATGCACACATTGCGGAAGGCCGCGGTAACGTCGCCAGCCTGAAGTTTGATCTCCGCATCTGTATAGTTAGGCGCAGAACGAGATGCCGAGTGAGCCGCGCTCCCACACGACACTGAACTGCTTGCGCAGGCGGCGCTCCTCGGCCTCGGCCTTGGCGCCGCTCTTGCTCTTACTCTTGCTCTTGTGCTTGCTCTTGCTCCTGCTCGTCATCTTCTCCGACGCGTCGCTCTCGATGCTCAAGTTGTGCGCGCTCGGGTTGCGTTTCTGCTCGATGAGCGCGTGGCTGCTGTAGTCTCTTCGGAGCCGCATAATTTCTACTGCTATAGCTTCACAGCGCTCGAACGTTGGTGTGCAGATGGTGGAGGTGTCCGTGTAGTCGTCGAAGGAGTGCCCGGCAGGTCGTGTATGGTCCTACCCGCCGTGGACGGGTCCAGGTCTCCTTTGTTCACAACCCCGGCATGCCTGATATGAACCTCGTTCTATATCTCGAGGATGTCGAGGTCGAGTACGAGGGGTCTCCAGTTGTCTTATTCTTTAGCGGATATTCTTTACCAGAGCAGGGTACCGGTCTTTGGCGGATTTGTGGTTGGCACGTAGATCGCGCTGCTGTGGTATCTGGCTGGACAGGGGTACACCTGCTCCATCAACTGCGATGTCAAGTAGAGCATCACAGTGCCGATAGCCGGCGCACGCCTGTTGCAGAACTGCCAGAACCATGTTCTTGTTCGGGCAGAAGTCCCCTCGCGTTTGACCTCGAATGAGTTCAACAAACAGCTGTAAAAAATGCAAGTACGCCAACCGAACTCCGACATAACGTACTGGAGAGGCTTGTTTAGGCTTGGAGTAGCAGAGGCTGAAGGTGGGGGTACCGGAGGTAGCGCCAGCTCCACCCGACGCAACGCTAGATCCCTGTTTTGTATGCGAATACGTTCCCATAGGTTTGCTCTCGCCTCGGGAAGGACGTAACGAGGCTGGGACTTGGCGCCAAGCGCCGACGGTTAAGCGGATCGTGTGGGCGGCATCGGCACAATGTGCGCCCCGAAGCGTGTCCAGGTGCTGGATGCAGTGTCAAGGTGACCCTCTGACCTGTGGGGGGGCGTCGGTTGGGACGAGGAGGGCGGGTTACGCGTTGAGAGAGGCGACCCCGGACTGTTACGCAGTGCTGCAGCGAGGGTAGTGTCGGTGGGCGACAGCGCCATTGGGCAGCTCCGTGAAGCGTACAGGACCGTGGGGTGCTGTAGTGTTGGGTAGTACGTAGGTACTTGCAGTAGTCGCAGTGCAAGACCGCATGACTGGGCCTTTACAACTGGATGGTGCAGATTGTTCGTTTGCAGTACTAAGGTTGCGTGGCATTGTATGAGTTCCGAAGCGCCGACGAACGGGCAAAGCCTCGGCAACTTCAAGAGCGGTGCCGGCGAGTCTGTCATCGACGCTCCACTCCGTAGTTGTGGTCGAATAAGTCTTGAAGGTCCCGCCTTCCCAGCGGTGAGTACGGCGCTGGTGGCCCATCGTTCCGCGCTACCACCGTAGCACATGCCACCCGCCATGTAGCGAAGGCACGGTTCGTGACCCTCGCCGTCCCGAGGAATGAGGCGTCGGATGTGGTCCGGCATGATCGGGACGCGAGAGGCCGGTCCGCGTCGTTGATGTTGCTGCTGCTGGCGAGGCTGGCTTGGCGGGCGCGCGTCAGTTTGGCCTGAGGTAGTAGTCGTAGCCATCCGGAGCGCAAGCCCATTCAAGGCTGCCTGCCAGTCGGGACTGTGGTAATCAATGGCGCGGACACCGTCACAGAACTCGCGCCACCAGTGGGCGAGTCCACAAGCAAGTGCGCGGATGCACGGCCGATGAATTGATTGACATACAGCAGCTTAAATGTAACGCGCTCGGCGGTGTTGTCGTTGCGCTCCATGTTCGCGAGCTCGAACCATTTAGCACGCGAGAGTAACCGGCGCGCATGGTCGTACCACACGACATCCCGAAGGAAATCAGTCCGCCAATAGCGGCAAGGAGATCTTCATAAGTTGCGCATTGGGCATTCGTGGCCGGCAGCGAGGCTCCAGCACCGAAATCAGCTGAGAAGTTGGCGTTGGTTGGTCCGCGCTGCAGCTGCTCCGGCTCGGACTGGGGGCAGAAATGCATGACACTCAGGCCCCGCGATCCGAGCCGGCCGCTGTAGAGCGCGATCAATACGGCTGGGGTTACGTCAAACCAGACGCAGTCGAGCTCTCGAATGTGAAGAACAAATGACATTGGGGACCACCATTTACCTTGATCAGAGTTGGGGTCTCGAAACAGACGGTGCACCGCTAGTTGGTGTGCCAGACTCGCCTTTCATCCGTGTGCGTGGTAACTCAAAGCTCGAGTATCACAACTGACATACGGTCGCTGGGGGAAGATCGCCAGTGTTGCCCGGCAGAGGCAATGTCAATGTGCCTGGAGCTACCGCGACGGGACCCTGATGTTCGGTGGATGCTCTGCTGAGGCTTGTGAGGGCTTCTGCCGGGCCCGTTTCTGGTACCGGTGGGCAAGGAGCGGGATCAGCGGCGGGTTGCAGCGCACGACGAAGGTCGGTAAACATCTCGAACAGCTTGTCAACTTTCTCTTCAAGAAAGAGGCGCTGACCCAGGGATAGTGTCACTGGTGCGTAATCGGCTATCGAAAATGTCCAGTTGATTTCCTCCAAGTCGAAGGCCGAGACGCCGGAGCTTGCACTGCGACGTGGGTCCTCATCACCCAATGGCGTCAGGATGTCGGTGACGGTGACGGTACCGCGATAGAGATCGGCCACGGCGGAAGCCACCTCGTCGACGGAAGCGTCAGCGTCCGGGGCAGCAGCCCAAGTGACGGAAGAATCAGCACCCACCGCATCTTTGAGATGAGCTGACACTCGTTAAAGCAACTTGTTTTGGGCAACTTGTGCAACTTCGTTTTCAGCAACTTCGCGCACCTTGGGCAACTTCATGCAACTTCACAATTATTGTAAGATTCATGATTCAAGTGTTGGAAGTTCACGGATCAAAGGTCACGGTTCACGTGAACCGCGTTGGATGGATCTTTAAGCGACGGATGCCATTCGCCAATTTTGCCCCGCCACCCACAGATTCCCAAGGAATTTGCGCAACTTCCTGTAGCGCGGTACGATACGCGCATCTACGCGTAATGATTCGCGGCGGTTTTAAGCACATTTAGACTCATTTTCGTTTGACCAGCGTCCCAGCGGACACCATGCCGGGAAAATCCAAGCGGCCTTTTAAAACTAAACACCATGAAAAGAACAAGCGGCAGCGCAAGCGAAGTAAGTGACAGCTGCAATAATAGCATGAATGGTGACACGCGTGCTTTACAGATAAACATGGTTTTACCTAGAACGCGCGGACAGCGAAACGGAGTCCAGCGATTCCGCCAGCGAGTGGTCGAGCGACGAGGAAGTACAGTGGACGCGCAAGGTCAACCGCGATCGGAACATAAGAAGTGGGAAGAAGGCAAGGACACGAAAGAAAAAAGGTAACGGTGTGTCAAGAATCCTGTGTAAGACCACGGTAACACCATATAATATATGTATATGGTGTTTGAGAAGCGGACGAGGAAAGTGAAACGGCGGCAAACGAACCAAGCAGCAACTCGTCAAGCGACGACGCATAACAGAGGACGGCCAAGCCCATGCGAGGCAAAACGAAAAGCAGCAAAGAAATGTTGCAGCAGCAAACGATGCAAGGTAAACCTGTGCGGGGTGAACTAGACCTGATTTTGAATCTAATGTGATATCTAATGTTATATTGCAAAATAGGTACAACGTCTCCCACGAGTACTCGTGCCTGGAGAAAATAGCCAATCCGGTAGCTCTGACTACGTCCCTCCTACACTGTCAGGGGCCGCTCTACCATGTACGATGCCGCTTTTTCTTCAGTATTATTCGCGCATTAACTGATGTCAACTCATGGATACATGTATGCTTCGCAGCTGGTGCTGTTGTTCGAGCACCAATCCGCAACTTTGTACCAGTACTTTTGGGGTTGGAATTCAACTCCTGGGCTGAGTTCGACGCGTATTGGGAAAGGTACCAAACCGATAACTTGGCGTCTTATCGCTGCCGCGACTCAGCGTCAAGGGAGCAGTATGACGCCACACATCCCAACAACCCAATGCCCGAAGGATTCGGCTACATGTTCAAAAGGTTCTTCTGCAAGCTTGGTTGTAAGCAAGCTCCGAGAGGGAAAGGAAAACGTATTGTTCGCAACGAACGTTTCTAATACTGCATAGGACAAATCAGAGTTGTTGTTAAACGCTCGTCGACAAAAGCAGATAAGACACCCACTGGCCACGATTGGCTCTTTGATACCGTTCGCTGCGCGGCAGATATCGCGTACGTGATGACAGCTCGGAGCTTCAAAGACAGCTGCGCGCCGCGCGTAACGATCCAATCCGCGGACTTCTATCAGGTCAGCGTAGTACTAAAGTTTATTGCGGCCAATATCATGGAGAAATGCGCCATGGGCTCTGCGCTTTGCCGGAGGAGTTCAAGCCGAGGTGCTCAAGTTGGTGGAGCAGCTCATGGACGGAGATGTTCGAGCAACGTTGCTCGGTGCCTGCGATGTCACAACCTGCTGCGGTTGCCACCGTTCAAGATCGGCATGGGGATGCATCAACATCTTCCCGGACCGAGGACGCTGCTGTGGGTCTACATTAAGGTGGAGGATTTCCACGCATCCCGAGCTCCAAGTTGCTGTATCGGGTGCACTTCCGCACGGTGCATGGTGGTGGGCTTCAATGACGCTCGGTACGGGCGGTTCAACCTGATAGCTCCGAGATGTAGCACAAACTTATCAAACGGGTGGAAGACTGCCAGGACACTGAACTAGGTTAAAGTATTAGATAGTGCTCGCTTTGTTTTTAAGTTTTGCTAAATGAAAGAATTGCGATATCAAGCACAAAATAGAAAACTAACACGCAGGTTACCCCAACTAGATCTCGCAAAATTGATCCCTTAGAATCACCGCGACTCGCACAGTGTGAGAGCCGAAGCATATTAATACCACCGTCCCCAGCCGTAAACGCATCCCCAGCAATGATGGCAACGATTGAACCCTGGTCTCGGTGGATCCTACAGGGACGCGGATACACAAACAAAATAAAAATACAGCTTGACTTTCATGTACTTGCTTTTTGTTGCAACGACCAAATGGATGTACAGACTCCGCTCCCACTTCTGATTCCACAATCTTCGCATATCCTGTCCAAATCGATCAAATTGTTTCAACGAGTAGAGAGTGATGGTCACAAGGTGTCCGCCTTCTGCGCGTACTGGTACTTCTACCGGTAGCACCAACTTGCAATGCAGAGTCATTCATCTTACCAATTGATTATACGCTATGCTTCCTAACACACACCACTAGTCGGTAGAGATGCACTTCAACTTGCTTAAGCGGACGTTCTTCGGCAACGTAGCAACCACGTCTTCGCACTCAATTGTTGGTTGTTGAGCGGCGCTATGGGCATCATCTTCTACAGGAAGAGGTCAAGCCGCTTCATCAACGCTGGCTGCATCATCAACGCTGTCGCGGTCTTTGCCATCGCCGGCGAGCAGGGGCATGGGCTTGTCTTCATGACATTGGTAAGAATCGGCGCACCATCACCTACGTGCGCACACGCGCGTGAGTGAGTGCTTGCAGTGTGAATCTCTGTATGACGCGGCGCCATCCAGGCCTCGTACCTGATCATCCGCCTCTTCGTCCTATCGCTTTGTGGCATCGGGTCACAAAACCTGTGTATTTTAATGCACCGAGAAAGTAGATTGAAACCTGGATAACAGAAGTGGGGGCGGTTTCTGTAACATGTACTTTAATATTAAAATAATGCCCGTCACGCAAGGTGATACTTGAAAGGATTCATTCCGCCACCATGCTGATCGCGCGTATAGTGTCTGCAAAAGACTATCAGTCGGGAGCCTGCAGCCTGTAGGAGATCATTCAATTGAGACCCCACCGGTACAGTAGTCACTACTGTAGTGATCCCGTCGGTGCCCGCTGGGAAGGCGGCAGCCTCCAGATGTTTTGGCCGAAAAAGCCTGTGTCCGATGCTCCAAGTAAGTTACCCGTACATGAAGTTGGAAAGGAAGGGCACGCGTGGCGTGCCTGGCTAGCGCTGGCTGGGCATTCATGTCGAGCACCCTCGTAACGCCCTCGCCATTACCGGTATTCGTGAGGGCGCTACGTGGGGGGATAATGAGAAGCGGGGGCGTTGGCGGCGGCGGCGTCGCAGCATTATCAGCGCCCTTCACGGTCAGATGGGTACGCTGGAGAAGGAGCCAGCGCAGAAGTTTTGACAGTTTAAGGGTGTAATAGGAAAAAAGTTCGGGCGGGATTTGCACGCACCTGAGCGGCGCGCGCACCGAGAGGACGACGACGACGAAGATGGCTTCCTGCGTTGTCGCTCGATTGCAGGTGGCGAAAGCCGCTCGCGACAGTACATGTACTGTAGTTGGGTTTTCCACGCGTAGAGAACACCGCGCGTCATGGGCTCGATAAAACTAATGTGCAGTCGCGTCAGTGACGGACTTCTACTGGCGTAAAAGGCTATCGGTGGCCGGGCAGTAGCGCAAGATCTGCCGTCCGCAGTGCACGGCGCATCCTGCCCGCGAACGTGATCGAGCGTGAGAGCGTCCAGTCGTTGCATCAACTTGGCTACATACATGTACATGTAGCAGCATCAACCTGACACCGCCACCAGAGACGCCCTCATCGGCTGGCGTCGCTTCGACGCTTGCCTTGTTGCAGTTGCCGAGGACTCCATCGCGCGGTTGTCGATAAGAATGCACCCCACCTCGATACGATCGATGCGCAACCTGTATGCTTGAACCGCTGTTTTCCCAGTAGCTGTCCGGCAAATCAGTCGCAGCTGCTGATTGGCTGAGCGGGCGGTTACGGACGAGGGACGAGGGAGAGACTCGCCGCTATCGAGTCAGCGCCGAGCCACAGGACAGCAGGGAGGGAAACAACCGGAGCGACTCCACGATCGCCGCGTCAGGCAGCAGGCAAGCCGAGGCACACGGAGACTCGCCCGCGCAACAGGAAGGAGGGAGACCCCCCGCCCCGAGAGGTTAACACCACCTAAAGTGAGCCACCATTATGGCGGAGGACGCTGTTGCTGCTGCCGGCGGCATGTTGGACAACGGTGCCATGGTCTGGGTGCCGCACGACGAGCAGGTGTGGAAGAAGGCCGTGGTCGTGCGCCGCATGGAGGACGGAGTGAGTGCCGAGGTGCGTCTGCAGCCCAGCGAGGACGGCGAGTGGGACAAGGACGACGGCCTCCAGAAGGTCGTCAACATCCGCGACATCGCGCGCCTCGCCGGTACGTGTCGCTCTCCCCCATAACATTTTAACACTATCTTAAAGTCGGTTAGCACTATCTTAAAGTTGGGTTAGCACTAACTTAAAATTCGGCGCGACCTGATATATCTATCGATGCAGGTGAGGTCTCGGATGAAGCCATGCCCATCTGCAACGTGTTCGAGGCGGACGGCGCCAACGACATGTGCACGCTCAACCACCTGCACGAGCCCGCCGTGCTCAAGAACCTGGAGCTGCGTTTCGCCAAGAAGATGCCCTACACATACACTGGCGCCATCTGTATCGCCGTGAACCCGTACCAGTGGCTGGACCTGTACGGCCGCGAGCTGTACCAGCAGTACCTGGAGCAGCCCCGGGACTCGCTGCCTCCGCACCCGTTCGCGCTGTCGGCCACCGCCTACATGGACATGAAGCGGACGCACGTGGATCAGAGTATTCTGGTCAGTGGCGAGTCTGGAGCTGGTAAGACCGAGACGGTCAAGATCATGATGAACCACTTGGCCTCCATCTCCGGGGGCGGCAACCACGGCACCAAGGTCATCGACCAGGTGCTCAAGTCCAACCCGCTGCTCGAGTCCTTCGGTAACGCCAAGACCAAGCGCAACGACAACTCGAGTCGCTTCGGCAAGTTCGCCCAGCTGCAGTTTGACAACCTCGGGTCGCTGGTTGGCTGTCTGTGTGAGACCTATTTGCTCGAGAAGAGTCGCGTCGTGGGGCAGACGGAGGGCGAGCGCAACTACCACGTGTTCCACCAGATCTTCTGCCTGCCGGAGGAGCGCAAGGCCGAGCTGAAGCTGAGCGGCGACGCCACCAACTACAAGTACGTGTCCGAGGGGGCGGAGACCGAACTCACAGGCATCGACGACGTGCAGTGCCTCAAGGAGACGCAGGACGCGCTGGATACTATTGGCATCTCGACCGACGAGCAGAACGCCATTTTCGAGATTGTGGCGGCGATCCTGAACCTGGGAGAGGTCGAGTTTGAACAGAACGGAAACGACTCCGAGAAGTCCCGCGTGAGCAACGAAGACATTGTGGACAATGTTGGCGCTCTGCTGCGCACCGAGAGCGCGGCCCTGCACTCGACGCTGCTGGAGCGCTCGATCACGGCCGGCTCCGAGTCGTACACGATC
Source organism: Phytophthora uliginosa (assembly GCA_024679075.1). Lineage (NCBI taxonomy): Eukaryota > Oomycota > Peronosporomycetes > Peronosporales > Peronosporaceae > Phytophthora > Phytophthora uliginosa. The sequence goes on along the minus strand of JAIKVD010000074.1, from coordinate 6,213 downwards.
CCGCTGAACGCCGAGCAGGCCTCGGACCTGCGTGACGCTTTGGCGAAGGGCATGTACACGCAGCTTTTCGACTGGCTGGTGCACCGTATTAACAAGGCGATCTGCTCCACGAACAACGTCAAGACGCACATCGGTCTGCTGGATATCTTCGGTTTCGAGAGCTTCGACCAGAACGGCTTCGAGCAGCTCTGCATCAACTACGCTAACGAGAAGCTGCAGCAGAAGTTCAACAGCGATGTGTTCAAGGACGTGCAGCAGGAGTACGTGGACGAAGGCATTCCTCTCACGCTCGTGACGTTCGAGGACAACCAGCCGATTCTAGACTTGATTGAAGGCCGCATGGGTATCGTCAGCTTGCTGAATGAGGAAGTACTACGTCCTCAGGCCACGGACAGCACGTTCGTGAGCAAGGTTCTGGACGCTTGCAGTGACCACCCGAGCATCGAGAAGAACAGAATCAACCCGCTGGAGTTCACCATCCACCACTACGCCGGCGACGTGACGTACAATGGCTCGGGCTTTTTGGAAAAGAACAAGGACACTCTGCCTACCGACATGGTCCAGCTGCTGTCAGGCAGCCAGAACGGTGTGATCTCGGGCATTTTCACCCCGACGCAGAAGAACAAGCGCAACAGCCGCGGAAAGAACGGAAAGGAGGGCCGTCAAAAGGGGTTCCTCGTGGGCAACACTATTGCTGGTGCTTTCCGCAAGCAGTTGTCGGAGTTGATGGAGACCATCAACAAGACTTCGTCGCAGTACGTACGTTGCATCAAGCCGAACGCCAACAAGAGCGCCGTGGAGTTCAACCGCGTCATGATCGTGGAACAGCTTCGATGCGCCGGTGTGATTGCAGCCATCCGAATCAGTCGTGCTGCTTTCCCTAACCGTCTGCCTCTTGTGGAGTTCCAGCAGCGTTTCCAGATTATCTGCCCGTCGGCTCTGCGCGATGCTGAACCTTCAGAAATGGTTGCCGGTCTCCTGAAGGAGTTGATTCCCGATATGGCTACCACCATGCAGAACACCAAGTTTGCTGTGGGTAAGTCCAAGGTGTACTTCAGCTCGGGTCTTCTGCAGAGGCTTGAGGATCGCCGCAATGTGATCCTCAAGGACCACGCCATCCTTATTCAGAAGACGATGCACGGTTACGTGCACCGCAGACGCTTCCTGCGACAGCGCTCCGCCGTGGTGGAGATCCAGGCGATTACTCGTGGTGGTCTCCAGGCACAGCGTTACCGGAAACTGCGTGCTGGCGTTATTAAGCTGCAGGCTCTGGAGCGTGGTCGCAAGCAGCGCTATCTGTATTCTCTGCTGCTCAAGCGTGTCAGAAAGGAGCGCGAGCGCGAGCAGGAGCGTCTCCGCAAGATTGCTCAGGAGGAGGCAGCTGAGCGTCTGCGCCATAAGTCGATGGAGGAGCGTGAACACAGCGACCCCCAGCCGGTAAGCTTGGATACTGCTGTGATTTATACGATTGTGGCGCATGTACTAAGGATATTCTTGTGTGACAGGAGCCTGTGGAAGATGATTGGAGTGACGAGAGCGACAAGGATGACGAGATTGAGGAGAGCCCGTCTGGACCAGTGTCTCCGCGTTCGCTCCGTGCCCTAACGGAAGCGGCGTCCAAGGTTGCAGAGGCAGAGTCGGCGGCGCGCGATGCCAAGTCGGCTGCCGAAGCTGCTCTGGAGCTAAACCGGGAGCTGGTGGGCCAGAATGACCGCCTGCGCTCAACACTGTCGTCCAACGTGGCCGAGTACGCCGACGCTGAGCTGCTGCGTGAAAACGAGCGCCTGAAGCAGCAGGTTTTGCAGCTGCAGACGAAGCTGGTGCGCTCTCAGGAGGTCTCTTTGATTTCTGCCAAGGTGGTGGACAGCCGAATCACATACCGCGAAGGCCGACAGTTCGTTGAGTACAAGCTGCAGATCGAGACTAACACGCGTGGCACACTGTACGTGTGGCACCGTTACAGCACGTTCCGTAACCTGGCTGCTACGCTACAGACCAAGAACGGATACAAGCGCAAGGAGATTCCGGAGCTGCCGAACAAGCAGCTTTTCGGTAACTTCTCTGAGAAGATCATTCAGGACCGTGTGGCCAAGCTGAACCAGTTCTTGGAGGCTGCCACTAACGCCGAGTACCTCCAGTGGGGCATTCGTGTGGACCAGGACACGTGCGTGTACAAGCGTCGTGTGAAGAGCGCTTCGCGCGAGAGTATTTCTACTGCCAGCATGCACTCGTCGTCGCCGCGTTCATCATCACGACTGTCGATGAAGTCGTTCAGCTTCCGTCGCGGCAGTACGGCTGGAAATTAGACTGCTTAATGGTGTAAGTGTATCGTGCAGAAGCGCGAGTGGACTAAAAAGAGCGCAGCAATTGCTCTGAAGTTTGTGCGCGGCGGCATCAATCCCGCCCAATGGACGGCCCGACTAGCGAGTCAAGGGACGGGAGTGCAGTATCGCGTACGGTTCTCGCTCGCCTAGCGGCGCGAGAATTCAGAGGCTAAAGCGTTGAAGCTAACCGAGTAGCAACAGCAAGAAAGGCACATTAGATGGAAGTTCTGCGTAATGCTTTTATTCGCTCATTCGCGACGTTTGCTCCGTGTATTGGTTGTGCGTTGCTTGGGACTGGTGACGAACTCGCACGCGAGCAGATAGATGTGCGGTATTACATGGGAACCATGTAGTGAGGTCGTCGAATAACCAGGAAGCGCACGCACACGCAGTCAGCACAGCAAACGAAAATCAGGCATCATCCGCGAACTGCGCAAGTATGTGGCCCAGTTCCTCAAACTTCATCCACTCGCTAACACTCATCGAAACTGTCGACGGCGTGAAGTACTTCATCGTCCCAACGAGCTCGCGTCGACTCGGCAGCTTCACATTAGCTCGGTCTTGAGTCAGAACCTCCCGTAGCTCCTCGTTCTCAATCACCCACGAAGGGATTCGGCGCGCGATGAACGCTTTCGCCAGCAGTTGACGCCCCAGAGCTTCGTCTACCAGCGAGTCAACGACGAGTTGACCCCGTTCGATCTCCTTGCAGAGGTACAGTGCCACCTCTGCGCGCATCCAGACGTCTACGTCCAGCGAAAGTGTAGTCGGCGTCAAGTCGAGCATGAGCCGTGCGACTTCACGCCGACTTAGCGACTGAACATCGTCCCGCCCCAACGTCAGCACCTTCCGGAACTTAGCGTTGGCAATGGTCCAGGACGGGAAGTCGCATGAGATGAACGTCTTGGCGACCTGTTGCTGGTAGGCGTAGGCTTCGACCGAAGTTTCCGAGGTTTCCCGCGCTATGTGGCTCTGTTGCAGACGGTGCAGACGGTTTCTTTGACGTCTGCGTGCGTTGCTGGCCTCGCACTGCCGCTCGGCGTACAGTCTCCAACGGGACCTCGAGGTTTCAGAGAGCTCTGGACAGCACACTACGTGAGCCATGAGCGTGCTCCCTGGCTGAGCGCTGCGGAACTGGGCGCGGCAATGCAGACACTCGACGCTTGGACGCTTGCTGTTGGGGGTGGTGGTGATCACGCGGAACTCCGCGCGGACAGGGTGCAGAGGTCTTCCTACCATGCTGTGTAGCTTGAAGAATGCGGAGTGCACAATGAGTGACAAGATTCGGAGTGATGGTCAGTTAGTTGAAGTGGCTTCAGTTGAAGTGGCTTCAGTTGAAGTTGAAGCAACTTCAACTAACTGACCATCACTCCGGAGCTAAATGCACCACTGAAGGCATAATCTGACCTCGTTGTTTGGTGTCACTTACCGCCGCAAGTGGTTTCAGTCGGAATGTTCCCGCACCAAACACCGTTCGGGGCTCCATGAAATGCGGTTCAGTCTCGCTTTTGCCGGGTAGCGCGCAAGTTGCAGGCTGCAATATCGCGGGATATGGAGATTCAAGGAAGTGATAGCCGCCTTGGGGGAAGCAGCCGCAGTGGACATCGGATGCCTCCCCCATCTCCTCGTCAGGCGAGTCCTGCTGTAAACTGTGTGCCACAAGTCGCCGAGGCGGTGCTGGAGCTCAACCGCGAGCTGGTGGCTCAGAACATTTGGCTCAGAGAGCAACTCACCGCCGGCATGGCCAAGAGCAAGAGCATCGAGAGCCAGAAGGCAGCCGTAGACGAAGAGTTGAGACTTGAGAACGAGCAGCTGAGGCAACAGGTACTGGAGCTGGAGAGCAAACTGGAGAAGAGGAAGGAGATTGCTCTGCTGTCGGCCAAAATCATCCAGAGCCGCATCGCATACCGTGACAACCAGCAGTTCGTCGAGTACAAGATGCAGCTTGAGACTGACAGTCGTGGGACGCTGTTCGTGTGGCACCGCTACAGCACATTCCGGAAGTTAGCTGAGACGCTACAAGGTCAGCAAGGGCATCCACGAAAGAGCGTCCCCGAGCTGCCAACCAAGCAGATATTTGGTAACTTTTCTGAGAAGATTATTCAAGACCGCGTTACCAAGTTGAACCGGTTCCTGGAAGCAGCGATCAATGCTCACCACCTCCAATGGGGTATCCGCGTAGACAACAACACGTCCGTGTACAAGCGTCGCAGTGCATCACCAACGCTTCCGACGTTAGCTTTGCGGACAAAAGCGTGGACGTTGCCCACCAGAAACTATAACGAACAGGACTATGCACCTGTTGTATCAGCGAGGGTCGTGGGCAGCCAAATTCGGCACCAAAGGTTCATCGAGTTCCAGCTTCAGATTAAGACGGATGTTTACAACACGCTGCTCGTGTGGCTCAGCTACAGCTCTCTGTATGAATGGGCAGAAGCGACTCGACGGGAGAACCCAAGTCAAAAAATGCCAACACTTTCCAAGGAGGAGCCATTCGGTAGCTTCTCGAAACATATCCAGCAGGATACAGCGAAGTTACACGCCTTTTTCAAGAAAGTTGTCAAGGCCGACAACCTCCAATGGATTGTCCGCATCGACGTAGACACTTTCGATTGCAAGCTCCGGGTGATGGATGCATTGCCGACATGCGAGCACGATCCGGAGTCTGCCAGTCCTCTGGCCTCCGTCTCCAAGCTTTTCTCATTAAAGTCCATCGTGCATCGACAACGTCTCCGCAGTGACGCGCTGCTCTACAAGCGCAAGTTGGCTCAAGCTAGCTGAAGACGTCGTTGCGTGGCCGAAATGTCTGGCCCATTTATCAACTTTCTGGTAGCGTACAGGTAGTGAGAATCATCATCAGCGTTTCATTCCTTGAATCGGGTTACTAGCACCATCGCTCTTCAATACGCGTTCAGACTAGTTGATGAAGATGGATCACTAGCTCCCATTTACGCGGTGCGCAGGATGATGTGCACGCCGCTGTCCGTGTCCACGACGTCGCTCAGCTCGCCCACCTTCAGTGCAAACCTGGCAGTCACAGCAACAAGAAATACCTCGTCACATATCCGTCCGCAACAGCCTCTGCATATGCTAAGCAGATACTCACGTGGCGTCCTCGAAGGGCTTCTGCATCATGCCGCGACCGAACGGACCCAGGTCGCCGCCGCGAGTGCCGCTGCCGTTACAGAAAGAGCCACAACCCGTTAGCAACTGCACCTCCAACACAGTATTAGCAAAAGACTCGAACCTGCTGCAGTCGCTGTACTGCATCGCCAGGTCCTCGAACTTGGCCTGGCCCGACAAAATCTGCGCGCGCAGCTCTGTCCGTCACAACAGGGAAACAACATGCCAAACCCATCAGCTTTCTTCTCTCCCCAGCAGCTTCAGTCAGCTGCAGTGCAGTCCACACGTACCGAGCAGCATGGCGATGGCCTCCTCCTTGGAGCGCGTGATGTTGTTCGACAGACGCGACGCTGCATCAGGCAGACGGAAAGTCAGCAGATCCTCCTCCCTCCGATAAATCCAGAGACTTATACGTACCGGGGCGACGCGAGCCGCTGTGCTTGATTAGCAGGTGAGAAGCTCGGACTTGCTCTATCTCGCCGCACACACATACGCTGCGTTAGATCCCCGCGCAGGCAAAGAAGGCCACGACCACACAGCCACCGCACCGGCCATCGTTGTTGTAGTATTGAAGCTCCCAAGCGGGGGGATGATTCCATTCGTACTTAATCGAGAAACGTCGAAACCTGGTGTGTCACACACCATACCCGTTACACTTGAAACGCGCAGTGACCAACACTCTCAAGCAGCAATCCATCCGCACACCGCTATGTGGACGCAGGACTTCGCGCGCGTGCTGCAGGGGGCCGGCAAGGTGGCGGAGCAGCTG
>JAIKVD010000073.1:0-35459 GCA_024679075.1 Phytophthora uliginosa | reverse complement strand
CCACGATCTCCAGCTCCACGTCGAGGACGGAGTTCTCGGGCACGGGCGCAGAGCCGGCGGGCGTGGAGGAGGCCGCGGGGGTGGAGGAGGCTTGGCCCATTGCAATGCTGGACTTTGAAGTTGTTGGCTCGAGGCGGAAGATACAGGAATGACTAGCGAGCGTCTAGCAGCCGGCCGGCTGGTTGAAGCGTGTCAAAATTGAGCTGTACCCACGGCTGATTTGAGTGTGGATACTCCGATATTTCTGAAAATTTTGGCGGATGAGCCGGGCGAGAACTTAGATCTGGACTGATTTATACTGACTGGAGTATGGAGTTGTTTAGAACGACTCTAAATCCTGCTGCTTCTGCTTGTATGGCGCTGTATTTTGTTCTGGGCGGCAAGGCGGTTCACTTACATTGGCACGTTGCAGAGCCTATCAGTTTTTGTGATATATTAGGTAGATTGCTGCTCCACACGAGCGCCTCACGTTAGCGCTGCATCCTATGCTGTCTTCAATCAAGAGCAATGGATCTGGCGAGTTTGAAGACTCTTGCAGCGGTGACGAATCTGTTTTCGTGCATGCTCATTATAGTTCAGCAGCTATCAGCGCCACAGGAGCGACAAGCACGCTCGCATGTTACTCGACTTTCCCAGGAGACCAGAGACCAGCACACGCCGATCGATCTGTATCCATGCCGGTGCGCCTGATTTGGATTGCCCCCCGCTCGAAGCGTCTACAATAGCCAGCCGTAATCTGAAAAATGACAGATGGATACTTTCATGTCGCAGCGAATCAGAGCCGCACACGTACGTGGCAATGCCTTGCGATCTTCCGACGGCCTCCGCCGCGCCAGCACAAGCCGCTCACTTCCCAACTCGCCGCCTTCCGCGCACAACTAATCCAAGCACCTCGCTACACCCACCTCCACCATGGGCCAAGCCTCTTCGTCCTCGTCCTCCCACGCCGGCTCTGCGCCCGTGCCCGAGAACTCCGTCCTCGACGTGGAGCTGGAGATCGTGGCCGCCAAGGACATCGCCGCTGGCGACTACTTCGGCATGAAGGCCGCGCTCAAGGGCCACGTCGCCTCCAGTGACGCCTACGCGCTCATCGAGGTGGCCGGCCAGAAGGTGGCCTGGACGCGGCCCATCTTCGACACGCTCGAGCCCGTGTGGAACGAGAAGTTCTTCTTCCGCAACGTGCGGCCCGACACGCTGTGCAAGCTCTACCTGCTGGACAAGGACTTCGACGGCGACGACGCGCTGGGTCAGACGCAGTTCACGGCGACCAACACGGACGGCGCCGAGACGACGTTCGAGCTGCCTATCACTCGCAAGGAGAAGGAGGCCGGCACCATCGTGGTCAAGGTCAAGTCGCACGCCACCAAGGTGCACGGCGACGGCAAGCTGCAGCAGTATGGCCCCGTGCACTACTCGGGTCACCTGAGCGTCACCACGGGCGTGCTCACGAAGTCCATGACTGACGACGAGAAGCTGGAGTCGTCGGCCTACCACGTGCAGCTGCACAACATCCAGCAGATCCTGCCCAACGACCACGAGTGGAACAAGAACTACCCGACCATCCAGAAGATCTTCTCGCCTGACCACCCGGAGTCGCCCGTGCTGCGCAAGGCCATCGCCTCGGAGCACGCTGTGATCTACGGCCACGGCTCGACGACCGAGTACGGCCAGCTCGAGGAGCCGTCCGACTTCTTCAAGCTCGTGCACTACGGCCAGCGTCTTGAGAAGCCCGTGCTCTTCACGTACGCCATCACCCCCACGGGCTGGTACTTCTCCGAGACCGGTGCGGCCTTCTTCAAGGACATGCTGTCTAAGCACATGCTGCACTCTGGTGCCGCCTTCTCCGTCAAGTACGCCGGAGAGTTCCACATTGAGAAGGGCCACTTCGGCAAGTACAAACTCATCATTGACAACAACAGCGGCACCTACGCCCCGCCCAAGGAAGACCTGCCCAAGCTCAAGGAGATCTTCGAGAACAACTTCCCTGGGATTTCGGTTGAGGCCAAGGACCGCGACGACGAGGAGCTGAAGAAGTCGCGCCAGGAGATCCTGGACGCCTGGGCGTAAGGCGAGTCACTAGGATAACTTGGTCGCCGCCCGTGTCGTATCACTATATTCCCCTCTTTCGACAGTACTCCAAATAATATACAACCGCTTTTGAGTACCTAGCAGACGCTCAAAAAGTAATTAAGCCGCGTTTAAAACTTGTTTTGCTCTACTTGGCTGAGCATGTCCAATTCCTTCGCATTGAACTATCACCAGCAACGCGATCATCTTACCTTCCACTACAACGAGGGTTAAAAAGATAAGCTTAGCGACGATGTCTTACACCCACGAGTCCAGGATTTCCTTGCGCGTTCGCTGAAGGTCTTCGTTTTCACGGTCCAACGCCTCGACCGCGATTCCTGGAAAATTGTTCTCAATAAGCGCCTTGAGTTGCGGTAGATCCTCCTTTGGCGGTGCGTAGGTGCCACTGTCGTTGTCAATAATGAGCTTGGGTTCGCCAAACAGATAGCTGTCAACGCGGAACTCACCAGCGTACCTGGCCACGAATCCAAACCACATTAGTCCATCCAAAAACCAGTTAAAGCATGCAGGAAAGCACATACAAAACTGAAAATGCGGCGCCCGCGTGCAGCATGTGCTTCGACAGCATGTCCTTGAAAAATGCAGCGCCAGTTTCGGAGAAATACCACCCATTTTTCGTGATGACATACGTGAAGAGTACGGTCTTCTCCTGGCGCCTTCCGTCGTGAATAAGCTTGAAAAACTCGGCTGGCGAGTAAATCGCGCCGTACTTGGTGTTCTTCGGGCCGTGTGTGTAGATCACAGCGTGCTGCGTCATGATCGCCTGCCGAAGCACAGGTGACTCTGGGTAATCCGGCGAGAAGATCCGCTGGATGGTCGGGTAGTTCTTGTTCCACTCGTGGTCCGTCGGCAAAAACTGCGAGACGTTGTGCAGCTGGACATGGTACGCCAAAGACTCGATCTTGGCATCATTTGACGTCGACATGGTCATGAGACCAGCAGTCACGCTCGAGTGCGCCGAGTACCGCACAGGGCCGAACTCCTCAAGCAGAACCCGACCCATGGGCTCCACCGGATGCGACTTGACCTGCAAATTTAGCACTCCTGTCAGTTTTCGCCTACTCATAAAGTACAAATTGAAAGGCGGATGTCGACCTTGATGACAATGGTACCGGCGTTTCTGTTGTTGAGCGAGATCGCCAACTCGAACGTTGATTCTGCGCCGTCCGTGTTGACCGCAGTGAATTGGGTCTCCCCCAGTTCATCGTCAGCGTTCACGTCCTTGTCGAACAGGTGCAGCTTGCACAGCGAGTCCGGCCGCACGTTTTTGAAGTAGAATTTCTCGTTCCAGACCGGTTCCAGAGTCGAGAAGACCGGGTGCGTCCAGGCCACTTTCTTGCCGTCCACTTCGATGATTGCGTAGGCGTCGCTGGAGCTCAATTGGCCTTTCATCAAGGCCGTGACGCCCAAATAGTCACCGGCAACAATGTTCTGGTTGCATTATTTGGTAGAGAAAGTTTTGGTTAGTAGAATTCAAACTGGAAACATACAGTTGACTATTTGGAATTCGGTCCCACTTTGGCCGATACGACCTCGAGCTCCACATCGAGCACGGCGCCCTCCGGTAGGTCCGACTCGTCCGACGACAATGGGAACAACGTGGGCATCGAGTGGGTCAAGGCCGGCCGCGCGCCCTTGGCGTTGGAAGGAGCCTGGCCCATAGTCGCAACAGGTGGGGAATTCAAATCTGAGCGGACTGATCCAAAAACAAGAAAAAAGCAAAATGTTTACGGTAGCAAAATGTACCCATAATTGTAAACATGTGTACAATGAGTGAGGTGATCCATTTCGAGCATGTCCACTGCAGCGTTGACTGACCTGGTCAACTTGACCATAATAGAATTCGAGAGATGTCCTGCATTTGTGCATTATGACGGGGATTAATGAGCGGATGGAGAGGTCGGTCGCTCGCATGATCCACAGGTGGGAAGCCGTGCAGGTCGAGCTCCATGGCCACTACTAGATCGAGAGATTCACGGCCTTGAGCGAGTACAGTCGATCGACGGGTTTCTGGCGCGCGCTGGTGATTCTTCCATTGACTCCGTTGCCCAGTCTCATCCTGGTAGCTCTGATCGACGCGATGCCTCTTGAAGGTATCGACAAGGGAGTGGCCCACAGCGGAACTTCGTGGGTGCGCGCCACGTTGACGTGCTTTATCTACACGCATTGTGCCATTGAGCAGATCCGACTGTACAGTCCGAACCTCAAGTTGCAGCCAGCAGCCGCACTCGGCATCTCGATTCCAGCAGCTTTGCTCACCAATGTGCTCGCGTTCGGATTGTCGGTGTTCGTGTGCTATCCACTGCCGTTCGTCACAGTCTTAATATCGTTCCCGTGGCTGGGCTTCATGACCTTCTTTCTCCTGAGAGTCTGTGGAGCTCACATGCGCGCAAACCCCGAAGCTGTGGTGCGGTTCGCTACGATTCTGGGGCTCAAATCACGATAGTGCTGATCTACGCAGTCTTCAACACCATCTTCACCAACTTATCACTAACGTACCAGCCCCTCTTCGCCCTGTTGATCCCAGTGTTTAAAGTGGTGCAGAAGAATGTGCTCAGTCGTATTCTCTCCGGCCGCGACGACACGAAGCCGCAGGTGGTGATCCTAAACGTCGAGATCTTCAACGCGCTCTTCATTTCCACTTGCATGCAGAACGCGCAGTCCATTGGCACAAGCATCACGCTCATTGTGGTTGATCTTTTGCTGGCAGCGATATCGCTTCTTGACTTGTACCGCATGGTGAATGGCGTCAAGAAGATCATGGACAAGCTTAGACTTGGAAGCAACGCACTGGTTATGACGGCTGAGCGTGTGCTCGAGAGCTACCCTGCGACAGCGAATCGTCGATTCACAACGAACAGGCAGAGATCCAATGCGTGGACTACCAGTTCACCACCACGAGTTGCCATGATTTCTCTCAAAAAGAAGCAGGTGCTGCCGACTATGCGCATGGAAGCTGGCGAGTACGAGATTCCAATCCCAATATCTCAGTCGATGTCTGTAGGGGATGTTTCAAGATTATCCTCGGCTCGGCTCGGTTCAAATGACACAGCTGCTGAGCTCGCTTCAGTCAGCCCAACAATCGGTCTTAGCCTATTAACGAATCGGGAGCATTACTTGTTGCTCAAGAAAGCGCTCCAAGTGCTGTTCTTTACAGAATTTATGCTCCTCGTGGAGTTCACGGAAGTCCTGGTCCCCGTTATCTACGGTACGTCTTGGATTGGGTATTGATCATTTTACTAACAGTGATTTTGCTGGTACATTAGGCTTGTACTTGACGATTCTGTATTACCTGCCGAATCGTCAATTTTATCCGCAGCTGGCTCATCTTACAGATAAAGAGCTGCAGAGTCGAGTTGGCAGCGTTCTCGGATACGGAATGCTTGAATTGGGGTCGCTGGTACTTCTTCTCATCGTGCTTAAACTCCTAGTGCACCGTCATTCGCTGCAGCAACTCGCCTTTGTACTTGAGGAAGAGTTTCTCATGGTCCAACCCAAACTTATTCTCTGGGTTACCATGACAATGCAATCGTCGTTACCGCAGCTAGGCACGGACTGATCTTTCTTTCTCGATCTGATGTCGGGTACTTCTAACTGTTTTGTTTGCGTCCGAGTCAACAGGAGTAGATTACAGCTTCGAGTTTGCGTGGCTTCACCACGACAATAACAGTACTAGCACAATTAATTAATGCGAACATGTAGTATTTGCAAACTCATTTCCTGAAAGTGCGTTTGCTAGTATCACATGCATCCCATTCAAGTCAAGTGGCCGCCCAGGACAGGCAGAGCGGGTGGAGTCTCACCCATCTGCGAGCCGGATTTTCGATTTCATATAACGCGCTCAGTAAAACATCGCCTTCACGCAGCCCATTTTGGCCGACGTACAGACCTCGCAGATCTGCGAGCAGTACGACCGCGTGCAACCGAACTCCGCTTTGGCGCAAATCTTGCTGTTCTTGTAGCACGGAGGGTTGTTGGCCGTGAGTGACTCCACTGTCGGCAGGGGCTTCATCACACCTCCGTCAGTCGTCGTCGGATTCGATTTAACCAGCTTGCTGTAGGTGGACACGACCTTCTCCGCGCGCTTGGCGTTGGCGTTGCTGTCACCCGGGTTTGCCCAGAACTCGAGGCCCTCGATCCACTTGACCTGACTGCCAGACACCGCGACGTTGAATTCCACGCCGCCAGCTTTGCAGAACTCCGCGTAGTCCGCGTAATTTTTCCCAGTATTCGAGTTGATCATTGATGTGATACCCACGACATCGTCGAGTGGGATGTAGCCCAGCACCTCATACGAAAACGTGCAGGTCTCTCCATCAGGCTCAACGCCGAGAGGGCACATGCCGCCAGCGTACTGGGCACGGCAGGCGTCGGTCTTGTCGCTCCAGCGACTTTGCGGACAACTGTTGGGGAAGGAGAACCAGTAGTTGTGCGGGTACGGAGCGATGGGCTCGTTGTCCTGGAGCGTGCCGCCAACGCAGAAGCCCAGGTCGGGTTGACCATTGGCGCCGATGTACTGGTTGCACACATCAGGGAACGTGCCGTCAGCGTTGGGGTCGCATTGGCCGCCGTCCATGGGCATGTACGGACAGTGCTCGATGGCGAAGTCGGACTGGTCCGTGGCGTTGGCATAGAACTCCATGGCCGCGGCAGGCTGCACCACCGTCGTCTGGTAGAACACGACGTACTTGATGTTGTTCTTGCGCTGGCAGTCGGTGATCACGGAGGCGTTGATGCACTCGGCCTGAACGTACTTGAGTGCACCTTCGACAGCGGCCATGTTGACGGTATCGAGCACGGCGCGGTACTTGGTATCGGACGTGGAGTAGTATTTCGAGACGAAGCGCTGCTTGTCGGCGTTCCACTGGGGCATATCGCCCTGGACACGGGCCTGCAACGACGTCACCTTCTGGAAACGGCGAGACGAATAATCGCCCGCGCTCAAGTCACTGTATACGCGCAAAAGGTTACGGTCGGAGCTCGAAGCTTCGACAGACAAATCGGTCATTCCGACAAGCGTTGCGCACATGGCGAGGCTCAATGCAGACACGGTCTTCATTGTTGCTGTTGGATACGTTGGTGCGTCTTGAAGGGAAAAAGTGGAAGTGAGTCGTTATGCTGCCGCGATGAGGTCGACGAGAAACACATGAAGCAACCAAGGTGGCGGCTATCACTGGAGGCTCGTGCCTGCTCGGCCTACAAAACGGAAGTTTGCAGTGCCAGTCGTTTCAGAGAGATGGTAGTTTACTGCCGGTTTACTGGCAGTGGCCGGAGCGTTTGCAACGCGAATTGCATGGGTTTCAAACTCGCCGCCCGAAACATATCCGCCCGCCTTTCGTGAGTATCCTATGACTGCAGCGCCTGTCCGGCCGGCCTGAAACACCATCATCACGTCCTTCGCCCATGGTTTCGCCCTTGGAAACATGACAAGTGATTCGACTGGCGCTTCTGTTCACCAGCAACGAGTTGGTGAGGTTGATTGTCTATGCACTTCAAGATGCGTAAGTTTCGCGCCGTAGGAACGGAAGATTTCAAGTTTACCTATATAGATAGTGAGTGAGTGGCACTGAAAGTACACAATCAGTTTCGCACGACCATCGAGACGAGGCACGAATAAATGTACTAATGAAAACAAATCTTTGGCATCACTTGAATTAGTTGAGTCCGCTGGTGGGCGGTTGCATCACTTCCGCATAGGGAGGTTGTCCTGGTGGAACTTGCGTCGCAACCAGTCCCTCACCGGCCCCAGCACCACGAAATATTCGAACAGGATAGCCACCGTCACGTTGCCAAGAAGCAGCACGAAGTACTGCGATCGAAACCGCAGCGGCATGGGGATATCCGGCAACACCATCACGTTCGTGCCACTCGAGATGCGAAACAGGTCGCTGAGTTGCCCTGGTGGACCAAGCAGTAGATAAACATCCAACCCCACAAGCGCCGCACACAACGCAACAAGAGCGTAGTTGCTCCAGATTGGGGCGCGATAGCACGAACCGAAGCTGAACACCCACGCTGCAAGCTGTTGCTGGGTGATAATCGTGAAGAATAACGTCGTCGCTAAGTGGTTGTCAGAAAGCAGCCACCACTTAGCTAGATCGATGTTGTCCGGACTGAACGGACAGTACCAGCGTTGCGAGGTGAGCATGTGTATCCCGGCTCCCAAGAAAATGACGTTGATGATTTCTTGTCCCAGGATTGAAAGTAGTGTGGACGGTCCGATGAGACTGGACGTCGGGCGTTGGTCGCGCAGATCTGGCAGTGGCTTTGACAGCGTCATGACGTACGAAAGGCCGACGAGCGTCAAGCCATCGGCTAGGATAAAGCACCACTCGGACAAAATGGTGGCGTTATACCACTGGAACAGCCGCAACGTGGACGCGATGACTCCATACATGATGAGGAACTTGACGGAGGCAAACGACGTGGCCAGGCTGCATCGACCTTCACGGCAGATATCCACCACCGATTGAATGGTCTTGGGTTTGCTGGTGAATGGCGACACTACGGACGCATCGGCGTCGCTCAAGGCGATGCTGGCGTGAACTATGCGCAGCGCACCGCAGTCATTGCCCCCATCTCCACACATACCCGTCACCGCTCCAGCTTCCATGTGCATTTTGACACAATCGACTTTGTCGTCCGGAGTCATGCGACTAAAGATGCGCACGTGGAAGAGGAGCTGGTTCATTTCGCCCGAGCTCTTCAGTCGATTGAAGGCAGCTCCAGTCACTGCAAGTTCCACGTCGTCTCCGCTCCTTGTCATGTTCTTGACGGCTTGCTGGTCGATGATCGCCCCACTATCCACATCGCGCCATTCCACATCGCCAACCTTTGCACTAAGGCCACTTCCAGTTCGCTCGACGTCGCCAAGAATCACCCGTGAGTCTGAGGCCACCATGCCGCTGTTACGAGCGATATAGCAGCCGCACATGGCGTTGTCGCCTGTGATCATCACCACGCGAATATCTCCAGCCTTCAGTTGGGCGATCGCCTCGGCCGTGTCTTCCTTCAGCTCATTGCGGAATAGGATCAAGCCTAGTAGAGTCAAACCTTCATCAACAGCGTCGCGATTCGACATGAACGCGTCAAGTTGAGCGTTAGTCCAATTACTTGGAAGCTGACGGTACGATAGCCCCAACACGTAGCACCCGTCCTTGGCCAGTTGGTCGGCCACAGCTTCATAGTCTTGTGGGACACTTTCGGGCCGGCTCAAGTGCTGCATGCGCTCGTACGAGCCCTTGCAGAACACGAAGATCTGACCGGTCTTTCGATCCCGCACCACGACACTCATGGACATGCGATGGTGGTCGAAGTCGAAGCGCTTGATGAACTCGAGCTCGTCTCCAGTGGGCGACTTTGCCACTGGGTGCGAGCCTTCTCGTTCTTCCAGCGTCCACAGCGTTGCCTTGAACATCCGCACCTCGACTTCGTTACCGACCAGCTTCCCGTCAAGAGAACCGACGGAGTGGCAGGTGGCTAGCGCGTACTGAGTTGTCTTTAACGTGTTGGTCGCTTCCTTGGTAATTGGTAGGAAGGAGTTCGAGATCAAATCCACAGGCTGCACCCCTAGGTAGTCCAGGCCTTGCTTAGTGAGCGTTCCGGTCTTGTCGAAGCAGAAGACGCGGACTTTACCGCATAGGGTGATTCGCTTCACGTTTAGGGAAAATACCCCCGTCTTCTGCAGTCGCGCACCTGCCTTGACTTGGCCCACGGTGATCACCACAGGCAGCAGAGGACTCACCACAGCTGAAATCATGAAGATGCAGTAGCAGAAGGCGGTCATTTTGTTCTTGAGCTTGCCATTCCCCAGCAGAAAGTTGATGCCGACCACGCAGGCCACTGCGGAGTAGATGAGGAGCAACGCGATGAGCGCTTTGAGGTGCTCGTCGTACTTGAAGCGCATGGGGACTGGGAACAGAATCGACTGGATCAATTGGCCCTTTGTCGTGTGGGCTCCGGTAGTCTGCACAACAGCGTGGATTTCTTCGTTACGGCCTGATGATAGTACACGAGTGCCGGAGAACAGTGTGTGTTTCTTGCCACGGCCTTCCGCGTCATACACAGTCGCGCTATGATCCGGGATCGGAGACTTCTGGACGGGCATGGACTCCCCCGTGAGCATCGATTCATCGCAAACGGTGGAGCCCTTGACGATCACCATATCACAAGGCAGCACCCAGTTCTCGGGGACTTGCACTACATCCCCAGGCACTAGCATGGGCGACTCCAGCACCCGCCACTCGTTGTCACGGAAGACTGAGACCTCCGTTCGGTATCTAGTCATCTTGACGATGGCAGCCTGCATATTGCGGTTGGTGTAGATGTTGATGATGGCGGTGCCCAACACCACTACAGTCATGACGATGCCCATGTTCCAGTACGTGAAGTAGTGCCAGACGTAGTAGCACATGACCTGGTAGATGTAGAACAGCGTCAGAAACTCGTGGAGAATCGAGCTCAGCAGCGATGGCATGGCCACATCAACCACGTTCAAGCCAATCGTCTGAAGCCGCTTTTCCGCTTCAATGGACGACAAGCCTGACACTCCTACAGCGCCGATATCTGCGTACGTGCGTCCCACAGAAATCTCGGACGATACAAACCTTCGCGTTTCGTCGTTGTAAATGTATCGTAAGTGTTGGAAATCCACGATGCGTTTGCCTCCAATCGACTCAACTCGCACGGTCTCCTGGTAGCCTCGAAGTTCCCCAGAACTACTGAACCAGTTCTCGACTTTGGCCACTAGCGCCGAGACGCCCGTGCGATCCGTGAGCATGATCTCCGTGTCGTCGCTCTTGAGCATGCGGACAACTTCACAGTTCTGCAGAGGACTTGGAACCCGGAAGAAGTTTGGCAGATCTCGGTGGTACACCACGATCCCGATCAACCACAGCGCTGCGAACAGCCAAACGAGGAAGAAGACACTGGCACTTGCACTCAACGGATCAAACAGAGCGGGCGTGAAGCTACCGTA
Source organism: Phytophthora uliginosa (assembly GCA_024679075.1). Classification (NCBI taxonomy): domain Eukaryota; phylum Oomycota; class Peronosporomycetes; order Peronosporales; family Peronosporaceae; genus Phytophthora; species Phytophthora uliginosa. Next base: position 24,394 of record JAIKVD010000073.1, on the reverse strand, counting down.
GTAGTCGCAGATAATGACAAGCAGCAACACGTGAAGCAGCGCGCTGACCGCGATGAAATACGCGAATACAACTCGCCCCTGACTCGAGTTCGAGTATCCAGTCTGCACTAGCTGCTGCGTCTCCGTAGTTGCGTCGTGGATGAGCTCGTATCGCGGACGGGTGATAATCCCTTTAAGCTCGGCCACTCCGCTCGAAACAGGAGTCTGCTTGTCGTCCTCATCCATTGCACAGTTCTTGCGGTAGACTCTATGACGATGGAAATTCCACCACGATAGCAGAGCGAAGCAAGTCAAGTACACGAGGTACACGGCGACTAGCGGAGCTTCGACGAAGCTCGTGAACTGGAAACCTTCAACTCGCTGGTCACTCGTGCACGCGCTCTTGCTGTCTTCGTCAACACTTCCGTCCGCTAACATGAGACTCACACAATGTGCTCCGACCGGGAACGACGCGTTGTTGTTGCGTGGGTTGGACGGAGACGTCCAGAAGACCGACGCGTCCTGAGAATCCTCCACGAGTGACGCATTCTCACCGCCGCACTGCAGAGTTTGTTGCAGTTCTCCAGTCTCCGAGTCGATCACCACCGTCTGTATCCGACAGATCGACGCTGGATCATCGTACGAGAAGACGGGAGTGACTGGAGTATAGCGCACGTACGGGAAGTTGACCTGTCGTGGCTGAGCCCACCCAGCTTCATAGTCGGCTTCGTAGCTGCCGCCTCCAGGCCGTCGGAACTTGGTGAACACCTCGCGAGTGCTGGCAGACGTAGAACAGCAGAAATACTCGGGCTGGTGGCGCTGAGGACACGCCGCATAGTCCATCGGGTTAGCTGCACCATCGACGCTCTGGACTATCGCGAATATGACCACGACCGCTTTCAACTTGTCCGACATGGCGTGAGCGGACACCAAAACTAACTGAGAATGGCAAAACTGTCCTAACCGTAAGACCTATGGACCTATGGATCAACGAAGACCAGTACAACGCTGGCTATTACTGAGCTGCACGAAGACTCTCAGCATGCGTTGCCTGGTTGACTATATATATTGAATCGAGTCGATCAATTGAGCACTGCTGTGAACTTCTGCTGTCTCCTGGACGGTCCAGAGAGCTTCGAGATGGCAGATCATCGACAACCTCTGACCATCTCTACGCCTGACGTTCGTGAGTATCTGACCCGCCAGTCGCAGGTACGAATCGCTTTCTGTATTGAATATGGTTCTCAATCTTAAGTTTTCATCTGATGTGGTTAGTTGTGTGACTCCCGCATTGAAGACGCGTATAGGAGACTCTCATCGCGCCACAACCAGAGCAGACCAGCCCGCTTTGAACGTCGCACTTTGTCTTCGTCAAGCCTCAGTGCGTCTTCACGAAAACGTGTTACTCTGGACGATGTCGTACGACCCTCTTCAGCACAAGAGCGCAGACCAAATGATAGCAAGCCTCGAGGGATTTTGAAGAGAACAGAGTCTCCCGTCTCTAGCCTAAGCTCGAGTTGCAATCGTTCAAGAGAATCGCCGGACGAGTGGTTCCAACGCATTATGCTCGTGAAGAAGCTCTCACCTCTGGATCTGTGTGAGATCTTCTCGTATGGAGATGCGAGGAAGCACTCTCTTGTCCCTTTGAGTCATGTGTGCGACGTTCTCTTTGATCTCGATCCCGAATCGGCAAATGGCTCTGACCCGGTCACAGACGAAATGGAGGTATGTTCGAACACACAAGCCACAAAGTTTCACCTTTTTAACACAAAATTGTGCTCTGTTCCTACGACCAGGAGTTTCTGTACCAATTTGCTACTGAAGAAGGTGGAGAAATCGTGGTAAACATCAGAGAGGCCTTGCGAGCGCTCAATATTTGGCAGTCGCGGATCACCTCGTCGTCTGCCCAAGTTGCTCCATCCAAGGCAGCGTCAGATGCTCACTCCAAGGCGGCGATCCTGGAATCGAAGAACAAAAAGCTACAAAATGTCATTTCAAGCCTGCAAGATGCCAATCTACGACTTAGTAGGCAGCTGGACTCCGCTACGAGTCTGAAACCAGCAGAGCAATCGACACCACCCGCGTGGTCACCTCGAAGCCGAGCGACAATGAAGCCGTCGAGTGTTGAATTTTCTCCAGTCAAGTTCAAGTCCACATCTCCAACCAAACAAACGTCATTTTCTCCACTGTCTTCTCCAAAAACTAGTACTTTGTTGCAGGTCATCAACCTTCACGAAAAAGAGCTGGTCGAAATCGCGAGCGAGCTTCAATTGTGAGTAGTGTGTGTGTATCTGTAAGTTGATACAAGTTGTAGTTAATGTTTTGGGATGTCTGTGTGGAATGCAGCACGGGTGTGAAGCGGCTGGAAGAGCTCTTGATCGAGGGAGATGCAGATGCTACTGGATTCGTGAACTTGAAGCAACTTTGCTACATTTTAGCCGATCAATTCAATCTAAAAGTTAGCGAGACGCGGCTGATTGAAGTGTGTATGGGCATGAATTTCAACTCGCATGCTCAACTGGACTACAGGGAGTTCGTAGACGTGCTGATGGATATTTTGATCTACGCATTACCGGACATTCGGGAGTCAGCAAAGAGGAAGTCTCTCATCCGTCTGGATCAGTATTTACAGAGTGGATTTCCACCAGGACGTGAGGGAGCTCGGCAGCTACTGGATGCACTTTGCTCAACGTACGACTTAGAAGGAGCCCAGTGCATTTCAGTAGCAGACTTGGTCCGCGTATTTCACGTGGATTTGGTAAAACACCACGCCCTCGAGTTACCATTTCCCTGGGAGGAGCATGAAACAATTCAGCTCGCCCATCCATTCATCCAGCACAATACGCAGGACAAATCCTCCGATGGATTTGTATCCTACACAGAGCTGCTCGATGCGATACTAGGCCCATTCCCAATGGAGGACAACACAGCCGCTAAACAATGGAAGCGAGCACTCAGGTGGGAATTCTGGCGCGGTATCTACATAGCATTGTGCGGTGGTGACGCATCGATGGAGCAGAAAGTGGTGGCTCAACTACGGAAGATCCTCACAAAGCTGGATAGCGAAGCGACATTTACGATTTCAACGAGGCACTTCAGACGCATTTTTGAGCGCCATATTAGCTCAGACGACATGGATGTAGTGATAGCAGCTCTTGCATTGGACTATAGTGGCTCGGATGAGAGCAAAGCTGGAGTTGTATTGAGATATGACGTCCTATTGAAGCTAGTTTTCGGGACATCTGATCTAAATGACGATCATTTCTTCGAGAGTTCCGTTCGGAAGAAGCTTTTACGCGAGCAAGATCGACTTCGGGCGTACACAACAGAGCTTATGACAGTAAAAGGGTCATCACACAGGCTTTCGCTTCAAGACTTCCACGATACATTCGTTGTCCAGGCAGATGAGCATCCACTCACGATGGTTGAGTTATTTTCCCTGTTCGGAAGTGTTGATTCCAGACACGAAGGAAGTGTAGAAGTAAAAGCTCTGAAGAACTTCTTGTCAAGGAGATGTTGGAGAGACGATATACGTTCTTCTGAAGGCAGGAGAACCTCAGCTACTGATGCTACGAGCTCCAGGGAGTCGTGCGATGTTGAATCGATTAAGAAACTTGTAGCCAAGGGCTGTGCCAACTACGAGTTGTATCGCGCGCTTGATGATCTTTCTCGTAAATCGCAGGGTTGGCTTGCTCAGAGTGTCGTGGTGAAGGAACTGATGAAAATGATGCATGAGCTGGGAGTTGCTGGGGTACAGCAAGACGATCTCAAAGCCTTGGTACAGTCCATGTCTATTCAAACGGAGATGAAGGCTGCACGACCTCCGTCTCGAGACGGTATTCACTGCGACGCATTTTTCAACACACTTTTCGACTGGAGTGCGATGGTTAGTAGCATGAAACTACCTCACTCCTTAGTAGAGGTCAACAAAGTGTTCGAGAAGTTCGACTGGGAGCACGTTGGCTCGATTCGGTGCGACGACTGGAACAAAGCTTACCGTCTCCTTTCTCACGACCAACAAGGGATGGCCGAGTGGGAGATCGACGTGCTTTACCGACGATTTCCTGGCCAGGGTCATCAACACGAGCGAGACCAGAAAATCGACTACGCGCGGCTGATTGTGTTCTTGCTAGACTACCAGCAACGACAGGCGAGGAAGTCGCTGCAAACGTGTGTAGTGCAACACTTTAAGGAGAGGTTTGCGTCTGCACGCAGCTCCATGTCAACAGCCGAACTGGAGAGGCTGTTCCGAGCCCTGGACACAGACAACAAAGGGCATTTCAACGCAGCAGATCTGAAGACATACTTGATGACAGAATTCGAGGGCGATACTGCAGCAAACTCGGGGCAGGACGACAGGATTGCGCTATTGAACAATGCGGACGCACTAGCTTTTGTGATGCGTCTTCTTGCTGACGATAAGGTCGATATACCTCCGAGACGCTCTCTAAACGGTAGCTCTGGGCCGAGCACTGTCGTCACTTTCGAGCGATTCCGTGAGATCGCAAGCTCATTCAGCTCAGCACGTACGAGATCGTCTCTTCCCCGTTCTAACGCGACCCGATCATCAAGCCAACGAGCTCATCGTTCTGGAATGCAGAGTCAAATGGCTGGTGATGACGACGAAAGACACACGATATCGAGTCTTCGAGTTCTCGAGATCACGATTTTGGAGATAGCAAGCGAGTTCGCAGATATCAAAGGGAATGTTCTACCAGCACGCGCCTTTCGTTATCTATCGCTCGGATCGACTCAATCGGCTGATAAGTTACCACGACCCACATCGCCAAGTTCCCCGCTCCGACGTTCCTCCTTAAGTATTAGCCCTACCAATCGCACTACGGGACTGTCCTCGAAGGTCCATAAGAATAAGCGCGAGCTGGAGGCCTCAACGCTCGACCCCCTGACGCCCGCCAGACTCAAGCAACTTCTGCAGATTTATCACCGCGTCGATGTTTCCACGCACCTCCTGAGTCAATTCTTCCTGCACATCGGCTCACCGTCCAAGTACTTCCTCGACTTGCTGCATTTCGCCCAGTGGGCTGCCCCTCTCTCAGTAGAAATGCAAGTCAAGGTGCGAGCTGTGGTGAGGCAAATGATTGTCAAGGGCAAGGGTGGGAGGGTGGATCTGGACAGGTTTCTTGCTCAGCTGCAGCGTCGACTGCAGGACTCGCCGCACTACATGGCAAACCTGGGCAGTCTGGAGAATCCTCCTCTCCAGTTCGTCTCCATGCCATTGCTGCTATCGAAGCTCCACCAACTCAACATTCCACTGCACAAGCAAGAGCTGATGGCACTTCTCCGCCACTTTGGCATGGAAGACGACCTCGAGGCTGTCGACTACGCACTCTTCCTCCAGCGTCTGTACGAGCTGAACACGTCGACGACTTCCTCATAGATATCACTATCATTCGTAAAGTTGTTGATAACTTCTATGAGCGTTATGGCTCGGAGTCTTTCGGCTTCGTGGCTATTAGCACTTCATGTTAGTCGCTGTCGGGTGAGATAATCTTCGATTCATGGGCATATCGTTTGTGCTCGCCGTCACTATCCAATAGAGAAATGTCAGAACACCGTTTTAGGAGCGAAAAAATGGGAAGTCAAACCGTACAAGAAGCAGAAGACGATAAACGTGGTCGTCGTCATGAACACGAGTATCCACTCGGGGCTCGAGTAGAAGTTCTTGGTCGTTTCAACGCCAGTGGCGCTCAAGTTCGTCCGTAAGAGAGCGCTCAGACTCGGCACCACGATAGCCGACAGGAAATTCCCACTCAGCTGCTGAAGCGCTGCAACGGTGGCTGCGCTTGTCGGGAACGCGCACTCAACTCCCAGCTCCAGTACAATTGGCTGCACTGGGCCGAGCACGAATCCGAGGAAAAGCAGACTGAGTAGCGTGGCATGCACCTCGTCCTTGGGTGCCAGTCGAAACAGAGCGATGCCTACGGCCACGAGCAGTAAGCAGATCTGCATGGCCGTCTTGTGGTTCTGCTTCTCGTCCACATATCGACTGATGACTTGACTCCCAACGAGCGAACTGATGATGAACACCGACCCAAAAACTCCGATTTGAGCGGTGGAAAAGCTGGTGACGCTCAGGAACTTGGTCAGCAACGCGCACATTGCGTTCAGCACACATTCGGCTAAGGAGAAGGCCACCAAAGTGTGCCAGAATCCGTCGTGGGTGAACGCGTTCATCCACTGCCCCCAGTCGTACTCGTCTCCGAGGTGCGACTTTGGGTGGTCATGGCGAGCGTTCGGGAACGACCAGAAGAACAACAGCGCAACGGTCCAGGCACCGCCAGCCAGCATCGCCATGGCGAAATTGTACTCCGGCACCTCGTCACTGGAATCCACGACGAATGGGGCGATGAGATAGACGAGAGCAGTGCCCAGAGCGTTGGCATTGACCGCGACACTTGTCGACGTCGCACGCAGCGAAGACGGGAACCAGTTGGCCGACAAGACGGCGGGGGAGTTGACCATGAAGGGCATCGCGAAGGACGCGAGCACTTGGCCCAGCACCGTCACGTAGACCTCCTCCACGGGCTCGAAAGCGCACGCGAAGTAGCGCAAACTAGCGCCGACAGCTTGTAGCAACCCCCCGAGCAGGACGCCGAACCGAAGCCCGAACTTGTCCATGAACCACGACCCGATGAACGAGCACGGGATATACGAGACGAAGTAGATGGTGATGAGGTGCTCCGTCCGGACCTACACAAGCAGAAAGGGGGGGGGGGGGGTTAGTCGCCATCGAGTACCAACCTGTAGTTAGTACTTTACTAATGCATGTAGTACACTAGATAGAGACTCTAGTTATTAATACCCACCCGCTTTTGCCACCTTGCTTCGACGATGCTGTCGATTGGCGCGTACGAGTAGCAGATGGCCTGGTTGATGGCGCTGAGGACCGAGAGGATCGCGAGCATGAACCATTTCTTGCACGAGTCTTCGGGCGACGCCTTTTGGGGGCTCCTTGGCAGCAAAGGACTGTAGCCCCCTGGTCAACAACTGCGCGGTTAGACTGCAAATTGGCGAGCAAAGCGTATCCATAGGTGCCGGCGTACCTTTGCCTTTCGTCTCGTGGCGTACTGAAGCGGTCATGTTTTGGGATGTGGCCTTGGAATCCGCGTAGGATCGCGGTGACTGCTCGGGCCACGGATCGGTAGTAAAATGGATTTCGTCTATTTAATAGTAATACTAATTTGGGAAAGTATTTTGATTTACTAATCGGTTTAATGCTACAACATTTGGAACCTTGAAAACGTAATAAAGTATGTATTTCAAAAACACGCAATTAAACCTTTTGGGAACCCCGCTTAGCGCACCGGTAGCGCACCGGTATATCGGTTACGTCCCATGCAATTAATCTCGTTGGGCTATACACTTCGCTCCTATCCCAGAAAAATTGTATCATTATATTAAATAATCAAAATTGAGAAAAATGTATATTTCCCAACTTAATAAAATACAATTTCTATTTTTCAAATATTTATTTTAGATATTTGGCCTTAACTTAATTTGTAGAGTATTAGCCTTCTAATTTTGAAGGTTTTATTAAAAAAAATGAACAAATTAAATTTAACTACTGAACAAAAGGAGCGCCCGCACCATCTGCCGATTTTACTGCTCGCATGCTCTAAAGAAAGAAATTTCTAAGGAAAGATTTTTTTTTCATATCGCTCAAGTTTAGTAGCGCCGCACCTATTTTACTGTGTGTTGCGCGCCAGTACTTTCAACCAAAAAGCACGACGAATCTGAGGCAACACTCAAGTAACACCCTCCCTTCATTGGAGAACACTCGTGCAACATCACCTGTGTTAACTTATCGAGGCCGGACGACACAGGCAACATTCACGTAATTTATTGGATTTTGGCGGGTACTCAATTTCAAAGTAGTTCTACAAGCATAACCATCAATCGCAACGATCGACGTTTGAAGGGTATTGCATTCTGCAAAATCGCACCTCGACTCGCATCGTTCATTTCGCAATTCGCCCGCATCTATTAGAATTCTCACGGAACTATAGGCCCACAGGCAGAATAAGAATTAAATTAAATCGGTCAGTACTGCAACCAGAGCTCCATAAACTACTTAGCGGGCTCGCATGATGCGACCCTCGTCACTGGGTTTCACTATGCCCCGTCGCGCTGTAGGGGGTTAACATTAAGTCGACATGTGATATGCACTCTAACAGCATCCACTTCGACTCCAAGGCCGACTGTTGGTTATCCGAGGTGAAGGAAACGACCATGTGCAGCATCTGTGCTCGTCCTCTGGTTCGTTGACACTGCTCCCCACCCATAGTGTTACTTGCGTCAGTCTGGCTGGGGCGATGTTCATCAACAGCTTTAAAGAGTCTTTTCGACGGGATCTTTTGTAATGAGCTCAGCGCCAGCTAATTCTCCATCACAACGACAGGGAGACCGAACGCATGAAGTAGTACGAGCGGAATTCTCTGAAATTTATTTCAGAGGTAAGGAGGCTCAGCAGGCGCGCGCCCTTTGAAGATATTGGCGCTTTTAGGGGTAATATCGACGATTCGTTCTGCTAACCTTACGTTATTACTAACGATTACACTTGGAGTTTGTACTAAGAACCATTACTAACTGTATTGTAGTATTAGTAGTGTATAGTACTAATCGTGATTTTGCTACCTGCCTTGGACTCATTGAGGACCGCACCTTCACGCCACAAAGATCTTGCGATGCTCCTCTTTCATCTCCGTTTATTATTAATTGCAATCGATCCGCCGATGCATTTGTTGTTTGGCACCGCCATCGATTGACATAAATCCAAATAATGGTAATCTACCGTCAGTGTTCGTATGTTCATGGGTATATATTTCGGTTCCTCGCTCTATTTCGAATTATTTTTCGAGATCAAGGCTAGAAGTGGGAGGAGCAACGGAGACCATTACTGGGTCGAAGCTGCTAGGATGTAAAACGATCTTGGATTCGTGGCCATAGCGTTTGTACCTGCCGTTGCTGTGGCAATCAATGGTATGAAAAAAAAAAATCAGCGTATCGTTACAAAATGGGAAACGTAAGACTTACTACATGTAGAAGCAGAATGTGATAAAAGTCGCCGCTGTCATGAACACCATAATCCCGGGGCTTGCGTAGAAAAACTTGGGTGGCACGTGTCTACTTCCATCCACGTGCGTTCTTCGAAGCATGCTCAGTCCCGGGACCATGACAGCCGGCAGGAAGTTACCGCAGAGCTGCTGAAGTGCAGCAACGGTGGCTTCGCTAGTGGGGAATGCACATTCCATTCCTAGCTCGAGGCAAATCGGCTGAATTGGCCCCCGACTTGTGGTTCCGCTTCTTGTCGACGCACTGGCTGATGTCATCAGTTGTTACAACTGAACACGGCTACTGTAAGGATGCACAAAAAAATATTGGCGCTTGAGTCTAGTAAAAAGAAGTCACTTAACTGAGTCTTTGGTCACTGTAGCAGTACTATCGGTAGTCTCTTGGTCTTGGTGGCGAGTACGAGGTAGAATGACAGTCGTCTCAAAGTGGAATCGCTTGTGCTTGCCGTCGCTGCAGAGCCAGCAGAAAACGACAGTTAGTGTTACCAATAAAAAAACTCGCGTTCATGAAATTCCAGCAGCAATTTACGAGGAGCAGAACACGACAAAAGTCACCGCCGTCATGAAGACCATGATCCACTCGGGGCTTGCGTAGAAATAGCTCGGTGATATTCCGTCGGTTGCTGCCACGTTCGTTCGTTGTAGAGCACTCAGCCCAGGCACCACCAGCGCGGAGAAAAAGTTGCCGCAGAGCTGTTGAAGTGCCGCGACGGTAGCTTCGCTGGTAGGGTACGCGCACTCTACGCCCAGCTCGAGCACGATCGGTTGCATTGGTCCGAGCACGACGCCGAGAAACAGCAAACAGGCGAGAGTGGCGTGCACTTCGACCTTGGGCACGAGTCGGAACAAGGCGAGAGCGATCGCTGTGAGAAGTAGGCACAATTGCATCGCCGCCTTATGATTCCGTAGCTTGTCGACGTAGTGGCTGATGAGTTGGCCGCCGACGAGGGAACTAATGATGAAAGCGGCCCCAGCGAGACCGACTTGTTCATTCGAGAACCGGGTGGCGCTAAGAAACTTGCCCAGTAACGCGCTGATAGCGTTCAAGACGCATTCCGCCAGCGAAAAGGCCACGACAGTGTGCCAAAACCCGCTGTGTGTGAACGCGTTCTTCCATTGTCCCCAGTCGTATTCGTCGTGTGCTGTTGAGTCTGGTACGACCGAGTATCCTTGGCGAGGTTTAGGAGACGACCGAAAGAAGACGAGAGCAACCACCCACGAGACGACGGCGATGATAGCCACGTACAAATTGTAGGCGGGGACTTCGTCGCTGGAAAACACGAGAAACGGAGCCGTGAGGTAGACGACGGCGGTGCCCACGTTGTTCGCGTTGAGAGCGACACTGGTGGACGTCGCTCGCTTCGACGGCGGGAACCAGTTGGCGGACAGCACCGCTGGAGAGTTCACCATGAACGCCATCGCCAAGGACGCCAGGGTTTGTCCAGCCATCGTCAAGTAGACCTCGTCCACTGTGCCAAAGGAGCAGGCAATGTGACGCAAACCCGCACCAACTGCTTGTAAGAAACCCGCCGAGTAGAACTCCGAATCGCAGTCCTCTGCGGTCCATTATCCACGACCCGATGAAGGAGCACGGGATGTACGAGATGAAAAAGATAGTGATGAGGTGCTCCGATGGAAGCTACACACAGAGATACAACAAGGAAGAGAGAGATTGTTAGTTGGACGTTGAGTTCACTAGAATTCACAGAGAAGAAAAACAAAACAAAAAACTTACACGTTGTTCCCACCGATCCTCAACAATGCTGGAGATAGGTGCGTACGAGTAACAAATCCCCCGGTTGATGGCGCTAAGGACCGACAATATTGTCAGCATGAACCATTTCTGGCAGGATTGGCTTCCGTCGTCCTTCTGACGGCCGGTAGTTCGCAGCACGGTACCATAGCCGCCTGACAGATGCAAAATACACAACGTCAGCGACTTCCAACACGGTAACAGACTTTAAAGCCACATTCCACTAATCCCTTTAACGTCAAATCCTTCATACACCAAGACAGTCATTCTCCTCCATCAATGGAGCGATCCGGCGGGAGCAGTGGATTGAAAATCTTGTCTTGTCTGAAAGGTCAGACTCGCTATCGCTCATGACCGCACGTTTGCTCGATATGAAGGCAACTGTATTGGTGTAGCAACTCCTATGGGGCTACCTGTACCAGTAGCCTGGTTATTGATATGGTGGTCGCTCAGCCGAAGCTTGCTGGCTCTGTAGACGATGACACATTGATACTCCCAACTTGGTCTTGGTCGATCCGAGGCAGGACGATCTTGGATTCGTGCGCGTATCGCTTGTACTTGCCATTGCTACGACACCACAGATCAACACACAACGTTAGTGTTAGTTCGTACTCAATACGACGAGACCCAGTGCCATCCTTAGTCCACGCACGTACTAGAAGCAGAAGATGCCGAATGTCGCTATCGCCACGACCACCATGATCCATTCCGGACTGACGAAAAAATACTTGAGCGATTCTCGGCCCGACACGTCCAGACTCGTCCGCTGTAGCGCGCTCAAGCCAGGCACCGCAATGGCCGACAAGAAGTTACCACAAAGCTGCTGGAGCGCTGCCACGGTGGCTTCGCTCGTCGGGAAGGCACATTCCACCCCAAGTTCCAGCACAATCGGCTGAATGGCACCAAGCACAGCCCCGAGAACGGGCAGACAGACCAGCGACGCGTGTATCTCCGCCTTGGGTATCAGTCCGAATAGGGCGATCGACAGGGCTGTGACCAGCAAGCAGATGAGCGACGCCACCTTGTGGTTGCGCTTCTTGTCCACCTGCTGACTGATGATCTGGCCCCCCACCAGCGAGCTCACGATGAAAGCTGCTCCGACGATGCCGATCTGGGTCTTGGACACTGGCGCAACGCCCAGAAACTTGTCCAGAAGCGCACTGAAGGCGTTGAGAATGCACTCGGCCAGCGAGAACGCCACGATGGTGTGCCAGAAGCCACTGTGCGAGAAAGCCGTCCACCATTGACTCCAATCGTACTTGGCCCCCGTAGTCGAACTGGAAGAAGCCGACGTACCAGATTTTGGATCCGAGCGAAAGAAGACGCCGGCCACCACACACGATGCCAGCGAGAGCAACGCCATGTACAAGTTCCAGTCTGGAATGTTGTCACCAGAGCGGACGATGAATGGAGCCGCCAGATACACGAGCGCAGTGCCCAGTGCGTTCGCATTGAGAGCCACGCTGGTGGACGCCGCTCGCATTGACAGAGGGAACCAATTCGCAGACAGAAGCGGCGGCGAGTTGACCATGAACGGCATCGCTAAGGACGCGATGGTCTGTCCGGCCAGCGTCACGTAAACTTCGTCCGCGGGCTCGAACAAGCAGGCAAAGTACCGCAGACCGGCCCCCAGCGTCTGCAGCACACCACCAAGTATCACCCCGTAGGCCAGACCTTTCCGATCCATGATCCACGAGCCGATGAAGGTGCACGGGATGTAGGACACGAAGTAGACGGTGATCAAGTGCTCGGGGAGGATCTGAAGCCAGCAACAGACACAAAAGTTAGTTAGTTAGTTGACCGTCCTGGTACTTCGTCTTCATCTCACGTACACGCTGTTCCCATCTCTCCTCCGCGATGGAGGAAATGGGGGCGTATGAGTAGCAAATGGCCTGGTTCACAGCGCTGAGCGCCGATAGAATGGCCAGCATGAACCATTTCTGGTAGGATCCTTGAGAGAAGACCGAGCTCTTCTCCACACGACGCTTCTCCAGCAACGTAGCTGCTCAATTCAGCACGTAGACACAATTAGAGAAGTCCACAACACCATCAACTGCTTCAAATTCCCTTGACGTACCTTCGACTTCGATCTCAATTTCGTCATGCACCAACGCCGTCATGATCGTCGGTCAATGGGTCTCCCTCCTACCAAACCGTCACCAACGTTTTAGCCTCGCGGTTAATAGCTGGGGGAAGTGCCAGCCATGGAGTTGGTCCGGGCGAGTGCACCGCCACCTGAAGCAGATGACGAGTACAAGACGTCGACGCACCTTGTGGTCGCTCACCTTTCGTTGCCCCCCCCCCTCCCCCCAAGCGGTAGATGAGATCTTTGGCCCCGACCGATCAGGCGCCTTGGTGGCCGCACGTCCCTACGGTCTCCGCTGAAAGGGTCACTACGCATGAGGAACGCGGAACGCGGTGACAGCTTTAGAGCGATGGATTCGTTGTTGTTAGAGTTGAGTTTGGTGGATGGATGGATGTGGACTACGGTCTCAGAAGAAGCTCCCCGTGTCTCGGGACGTCCTAGTGATGAGAATGAGCGCTTTGGTGCTGCGGGCCGTGGCTTTCTTGGCTTCGTGCGCGAGGCGCTTGTACGTGCCGTTGCTACAGGACAATGAACAAGACGTCAGTACGATCGATGGCCAAAGCGTGGGGGCTGTCTGTGAGCATTTACGTACAAGAAGCAGAAGACGACGAAGGTTGCGGTCGTCATGAAGACCATGACCCACTCTGGACTGGCGTAGAAGAAATTGGGCGGGACGTGGCCCGTTGCGTCCACGTGGGTCCTTCGGAGCGCGCTCAGGCCAGGCACCACGATAGCCGACAAGAAGTTGCCGCAGAGTTGCTGGAGAGCTGCGACGGTGGCTTCGCTGGTCGGGTACGCGCACTCCACCCCTAGCTCGAGCACGATGGGCTGCAGTGGGCCAAGCACTGCACCGAGGAACATCAAGCTCACGAGCGTCGCGTGGACGTTCACCTTGGGCACCAGTCGGAAGGAGGCGATGGCGACCGCCGTGAGCAGCAGACAAAGCTGCAGCGCCGTCTTGTGGTTGCGCTTCCTGTCCACGTACTGGCTGATCACTTGTCCCCCGATGAGGGAGCTGACGATGAAGGCGGCGCCTACGATTCCAATCTGCGACTTGGAGAAGTGCGCGACGCTCAGGAACTTGCCCAGCAGCGCGCACATGGCGTTCAAAACACACTCGGCGACGGAGAACGCCACCAGCGTGTGCCAGAAGCCGTTGTGCGTGAACGCAGTGGCCCATTGCGCCCAGTCGTACTCATCGCGTAGCTGGACGTCCGATACAATCGACTGCGCCACTCCAGTGCTAGGAGACGACTGGAAGAAGAGGAAGGCCACGATCCACGACGCTGTTGCAACCAACGCCATGTACAGATTCCAGTACGGAACGTCGTTGCTGCTTAGGACAATGAACGGAGCGGTGAGATACACGAACGCGGTGCCCATGGCATTGGCGTTGACAGCGACACTGGTGGACGTCGCACGCATGGAAGGTGGGAACCAGTTGGCTGAGAGCACGGCGGGCGAGTTCACCATGAAGGGCATTGCAATCGACGCCAGGATTTGGCCGACCAGAGTCACGTAGGCTTCTCCCGCTGGGCTGAAAGTACACGCAAAGTAGCGCAAACCTGCACCGAGAGCTTGCAACAGTCCACCGAGTAGCACGCCGTATCGCAAGCCTTTCTTGTCCATGATCCACGAGCCGATGAACGAGCACGGAATGTACGAGATGAAGTAGACTGTGATGAGCTCAGTCGAATGGACCTACACATTGTGATACTAGTCAGCGACTCATTGCACTCGATGCAGAAGAACCTCAAGCAAACGCACGCGCTCCTCCCATCGCTTCTCGACAATTCCAGCAATAGGCGCGTAAGCGTAGCAGATGCCCTGGTTGACGGCGGTGAGCACGGATAGAATCACCAGCATGAACCATTTTCTATACGAGTCACGAGACGTTGTGGTGGGCGTCTTGAGCCGGTCCTTTTGGCCTAGAAAAGTGCCGTAGTCTGCTTGTTGAAGTGTTAGCATGGACGACTGAGTGTAGTTTCTGGTGGAATTCGACGCACCTCCGCTCTCCATATCCTCGTATATTATCGTCGCCATCTTCTTCTCCCCTGTTGTTTCTTGTAGCGCGAGCATCTCGCCGCTATTCGGTAGAAAACCTACTAAGAGAGCTCTGCCCATGTTGCACGAGCTAAATGAGTCTCCGGAACTGCTGAGAAGAACAGTGGACTCGACGGGTTTCGAAACCACCTTCGAAGTTGCACCACAGAAAATAGGACTCAACACTCGACGCGGACTCCGTCACGTGCCGACAGCATCAATGTCGACTTGCACGGTCGGATATATTAAATATACCAAATTTTCATCTTTGCGGACAATACATGAAGTTCTGCTGCTTTGTTTGACCAATACGCATGACGTTACTCTAGCTCTCGTGACAATCAAACGCATGGATGATCCTTATAGTAACTCGAGACTTGATACAACTGCGCAGAATGCTATGAAAGAGCAGTTGGATGGTGTTTATGGTGGATCGGATGTGTGCGTTCGTCAACAAATCGGTGATAGACTATCACTGATAGTGTATGTACATACATGTGGAAGCTGGCAACACGTGCCCGAAACCAAGCTCTGACGTCAGCGGATAAGTCCACTGAGTCAGCGCAGACGTTCGACACCGGTACAAGGATTGTGACCACAGTTCTGTTTTGCTCAGCCCCTCTGACACCGACAACTCGAAGCTGTACGTTTGAGACGAGCACGAGCAAGCAGTGACACTCGCTTATGTAATGTTATGGATAAGTTACAACTCTCAATAAGACAACCAGGCGTCAACGCATCTCATCGTTGATTCCTCGGAATGCCGGTCATACGTACAAAGAATGGTGTTGCGCTTTGCTGTCATTGACACAATGACAGCGAAGCGCAACTTGACAAAGTTTCCTCTCCCGATGGTCATTTGTCGACTTACTATGAGCTCCGAGCTGCACTTCCCAGAGCCCGAGGAGGCTAACGCACTTGTGCAAGATATCGTGGATTTCATCGATTCATGTGAAGACCAACAAGCGTTGAGTAGCCCTGATAATCCTTCATCGCCAGGTTCTGATCAAAGCTCCTTGACTGTTAGTGAAGACCGTGCCAAAAGGCGACGCGTGAAAGACTATTCCCCAGGCTACGAGCGTCGACGAAGAGAGAAGAAGAAGGCGGAGAGAGAAGCGTTGAAGACGCAGGTCCAGCAATACAAGACGCAGCTGGAGCTTCTGCGGCTTCGACAACTGGTTCGTCAAGCACCCGGCGCCAAAGCCAAGTGGAGGTGGGTCGAAGCTGCTACAGCCGAAGAGGAAAAGCGCCGCAAGGCGGAAGAACTCAATCGGCAGCTACGGGGCCTGCTAGCTCAACACTTGAGTACTGCTCAGACATTCAAGAACCTGCTCACTCAGGACTCCGACCTTGCTGAGGTAAGTGTTGTTGTGATAGTGGAGTTCGGTATCGTCAAGGTTCTGATGGTGCTGTGTATATGGTGAACTACAGCGCGCTCAATTAGTTTTGAGTAACAGTCCTCCGAGTGCTCCGCCGGCTCCTTTAGCAACCTTTTCGACTCTGGGAGCTATCGCATCGCACTTGAGGGGGGGGGGATCGGTCAGCTTTACGCTGCGTCAGACTTCGTGTTTGACTCGGCCTCGATGTTTAAGGAAGACACAGACTCACTCGGGTCACTTGCGACTGCAGCTTCTCTCAAGTACCAAGACCCTTTGGGTGGGCCGTGTATTGAGTTGCTCAGCTCAACACCGCTCGCGTGTAACTTCACGATGGCAGTACACTTGTTGTGGAAAATGATGGTCGGGAAAGAGGTGTTTGGGCCTGATGCGGCATGCTACACGATGAAGGTAGGGTATCAGTGTCCGTATGCATGAAGTTGGTAGTTGTAGACTGATGCTTGAGGGTGTGTACTCTGTAGACGCAGCAATTGACGCAGAGCTCAGTAGAAATGGGATACTCATTCGATTTAAACGCTCCCGATGCACCGGGGACTCTCGACGGTGTGACGCTGCTGCACAAATACGAAGAAGTGAACCGCACTGTGTTGGTATGGACGTCTATGATGGTGCTAGAAGGAACCCCGTACTTCAGGTCTCAAAGATGGGCCTCGGTCACAAGACAGCCCTGTAATCCTGAAGGAGAAACTGTTGTCCGCATGTGTAGCCGTGTTTCCGGTGGATATTTCGGAGTACCGTGCAACGGAACCAACGTCGACTTACCTGTTGCACGAAAGCATCAGCTTCTGGGCAAGTCAAGATTAGACCGTGTTCAAATGAAAATCCTGAAGCGTGCCGAGGGTCAATGCTGAATGAGTGAGTTAGAAACTAGCATGAGTACAATTGCGTCGAACTACATTGAAGTGATACTGTAATTGAAATACATCGTTGGTTAGAACCATTTTGAACTCAACGGTATACAACTTAGTAATATCTTCTATCGGCATCACGGGGACGAACAGTACTTGAAGAACATCGAAGTAATAAATTACTAGTATTGGCCAACTCAGATCAACTTTTTGACCGCAGCAAGTAGCACTCGTTCCATTACTGCAGAAAACTCGCCAAATCCCCCCGACCAGTTCCAACGAGCATTTTCTTCTGGAGCAAGTGGTTCTTTGTCTTCATTTTCGCTCCAATAGCTGCCAAAGCGTGGTTCCGAACTTGATCAATGTGCTCGCCCTCGATATAAGAGCATCCTCCCGCTTTTTCTGCATTGAGGCGGTAGTTGACTCGGACTACAGACTCGTCGGATGAAGGCGCTGAGCGAGCCGCAGCCATCCACGAGCACTCTCGAAACGAGATTTTCCCACTGTGGTGAAACGAAATTGCAGCCCAGATGATAAGCTCGCAGTCCTCTTCGTTGTGTCGGCGCAGTAGCCCGACTCCATCTAAACACTCATTAACCTTTGATCCTCCGAGGTCGACAGAAAACTCTTTCTCTATCTCTCCTTCCGTATAAGTTCGCTTGGCCTGCAGCACACAATTGTGTCAGTTTAACCCTGCAGATTTTCGTACGAAACCAAGCAAATTCTAGCGTACCCGTGTCCTGCGCACTTTTAAACTTGGTTCCGCAGCGTCCGGCATGGAGAACATGGACGACAACAGCTCTCGTGCCGAGTCTAAGGTGCATTCCAGCGGCGTCTCTGATGTCAACTGTGTCGTAGGCCCTGCTTTTGGATCGATCCGCACATTATAGTGACACGATAGCTCAGGGATCGACGCTGCGGCTCCAGTCAACGGGTTCACGGTCGCCTTGGCTTCATAGTACACTCTGTCCATCGTCGCCATGATCTCTCTCCTCACCGCCGCAGGGTCATCGCGCAGAGTCGCAGGACTGCAATAGATAACACTGGACGGCTTGCTCTGCGAAGCGCTCAGCATGGAGCTAGTCAACGACACCGTCTGATCAGACAGACACAAAAGTCAGAACCAGTCGCCTTCCCGCCTTATCCGTAAGCTACTGACTGAACCTCCATCGTCTGGCGCTTGCTTAGCACCGACTGCAGACTCTTGGACCACTTGACTTCAGCCGCCACCGCCTTCCGCAGCGACGTATTCAGCATCTCCGCCTCCACTCGCTGCTGCTGCCCATCAGTCAATGACTCGAGGCTCAAACTTGCACCATTGCCTCCACTCTCCCTCAGTTGGGTCAGAAACGTCTCCAGTCGCTGCGCCTGCATCTGCAATTGCAGTCGCTCCTCCTTCTGCCGCTGACGCCGTCGGAAGTCGCGCTCGCGATTCTGCTCCTGGCGACTGCGCTTGACTCGACTCGAATCCTTCGCAATTGGGTCCACATTGGGGAGCTCGCCCATAATTGGCGTTGCTTCATACGCGTCGATCATTGCTAAAGCATCATGCATGGTCGAGTCATCTTCCTCCAGCAGCACGAAGCTCATGCTGGTCAAAAGGTTGAGTTGGTGACTGGATGTCCGACGTGACGTAGTGGTACAGTGTACCGTAATGGAAGCCAGTCTCTGCTATGTGAGACACGCGCTTAATAAATTCCACAGTTGGAGAGCAAAATGCCCGTGAAATGTGGGCGAGCGCGTAAGTAATATACAGTTGAAGAGCGTGAACCCCATCCAAAGGATACTTTCGGCACACACCACTTCGTCTCGTTGTTGCAGTTGTTGGCGCAGGGATGGATTTTGTGTGGCTGGGTTCCGCCTGGAGAAGCATCGTGGTGATAGTCCGAGGAAGTCGCTTAGCACTCACTGGTACAGTACTACGAGTAGCGTCTTGGTGAATGTACTCGTTCAAGCCTCCACCAAAGCATCACACGCTGCAGGCTACGGTAATAAATGTTGCAAAATGCAGCTCTACTGGTACGCGGTATGTGGATGGAGAAATGTAGTCATGTCTTACTTGTAGCTTTTTTAGAAGTTATTTCGTAAATTTTTATTCTCTGAAATTTATTTCAGAGGTAAGAAGCTATCCGATGGGAATCCCACCCGAAATATAAGACCTGGTATTAATAATATCGATCAGTATATTTAGGCCATTTTCAGTAGGCGTCATACAAATACAAACAACGACGCAGAAATCCGGCCGACATAAAAATCCGGCATTTGACAGTGGCACTCATCTGATCTGATAGTAAAACAAAATATATTATTAGCCAATCACATTTCATAGTAACGAGATATTGGTCCAATCGCTAGCAACAAAATAACGGCTGGTTGGGACTCAAATTCACACTGCGTGCCCGCTAAATCAGCACACTATTCTGCGCCATGAGGCGCATCGAGCGGAGCTACTCCGTCAAGAAGAAGCGCGAGGCGCTGGCAGTGATTGATCAAGTCGGCATAAAGACTGCCTCACGTAGGCTAAATATCGCCCGAGGCACCCTCCACGATTGGACGAAGCAAGCCGAAGCCATTCATGGCTTTAAGGGCAACGCTGCGTCGAAGACGCTAAAAGGTCAGGGGCGCAAAGAAATATTTCCTTGAGTCTCTGACGTTTTAACGAACATGAAGGACGTGCGACGGCTTGAACAAGTAAGTCAACCCTGGTGTTCATTGTTACGGACTGTATATTTTAAAGGCTATGATTATTATGTAGGTTTTGTCTACCGCTGGAATCATAGCGTTCATGTGGAAGATTCAGCCTGAGTGGATGACCTCCTACTTGGATGGAAAGGAGACGGGTGAGCTCGCGCTCGAGCGCATGGTCCAGCGACTGGCTAATCGGTAATATACTGTGGTATTTGTGATAATGTACTGTGCATTGTTATATTTTAATCTTATCTCGTAATTTATGTGTTTAACAGCAACGGATTCTCGGCACAAAAGCTCCAATCAGCTAAAAAATCCTACGAGGAGCTTGAAGAAACCCAAGCCGAATTCGCTCTCTCATTTTGGGCCAAATACGAGGCCTTCGGAGGGGGTGGTGTGCTCAACGTGGCCGAAACGGCGATTCTGTTCGACATGCCGCCGATAAAGTCGTGGGCTGGCAAAGGAAGGAAGGATTCGGCGCGTATTTTGGGTGCGAACAAGCACGCAGGCCGTATGACGGCAGTATTGACCGTACGGGATGACGGTAAGCGATTCTCTGTCTGTTATCATATATTTTTTGTGTATTTATGTTGTTTATTTACTATTGTTTTGTATTGTTAGGATTGAAGATGCCAATTCTCTTCATTACCCGTGGAGTCCCTCGTGGAAGGCTCGAACAGGGCGAGCTTGAAGAATACCCAGAGGGCCACTTCTACACTGTTCAAGAAAAAGCTTGGATGGACAGCTCTGTGTGGAGATTCTACGTAGAAAAACTTTTAAAGTTTGAAATAGATGCACCCGCTGTTCTTCTTCTTGACAACTTTGAATGTCACGTCTCGGAAGAAGGACAGCGGATCGTGGCTGAGGAAGCCAACGCTACGATGGTCCCATTACCTCCAAATAGCACTGCACTTTGTCAGCCGCTTGATGTGGGGGTAATGGGGAGTCTAAAAGCAACGATTCGAAACAGTAATAGTAGATGCACTGGCGGTACCACTAAGGAAAAGCGTATTCGTGCAATTAACTCTACCATTGCTGCATGGGAGTCTATTACAGCAAAAACTGTAATTCGTAGCTTCGAAAAGGCTATTCCGAAGTATCCGGAGGTAACCATTTGAAATAGAATCCCTTTTTTGGAAAATCATATGTTTTTACGAACGGTCTCTGTACTTTTGACCCACATTTTGACCAATGACACCTCGTGCCGGATTTTGTTGTCGGGCACAGTGTTTGTTTATTTACTATGGAGGATGGCATTCAGTGGTGCCGGATTTCTGCGTCGTTGTCTTTTGTGTTGCAAGTACGGAGGGCACCCTGGAAATCAATACCTTTGTTAAATTATAACTGAAACGAATGTTACCAGTGTTGCAGCACACTTTGCTAAGTACGACAGCTTTATGAATGTTCACGCAATACAGTACATATGGGTTATCCGCAAGTATGAAATACTGACAACCATTCTTCGGTCAATTCGCTACAAATTCCAAGTACAGTGCGGCATCTGTATGCTCAATACATACCTGGTAGAAAAGGTGGTCTATCCTGAACAACTAACGTAATACGACGTGTTTTGTCGGTCAGTCGGTCCGTTCCCGCCCCTGCGGCATCAGCCTGCCCTGCCGCATATCATCTGCAGCCGTCCGGCAACGCATTACTCACCCACGCTACTGCATCACACCATCCTCTGGACTTGCTTTTAGCGCAGCGACGGCGGCACCCGATTCGCTGTATTGGACGCCGAAGGCGGCCCCCATTGGCCAAAAAGCCGCCGATGGCGGCCCACCCGGTCGATATTGCGGGACCGCAGGGCCCGCCCAACCTTACTTTTAAGGCAGGTGATATTGCCCATGTTTTCTATAAGGGTTAGGATTATATGTGTCCATGTATTTCCCATGAAATCTCCAGTTCCGAGACATGTTTGGTTATTTATTACCGAAGCTAAGAAACTAGTGCGAAATTTATATTCTAGGATGTTCTATGAAATAAATGCTTATTTGTTGTCTAAACATGTGTAATTATCACGACATCAGTTCCCTCCATGTATTGAACGTGATTTAGAACTTGGTGGAATCACGTTGACAGCACTTCGCGAAAAATGAAAAGTGGCGCTCGGACGTATCTGCCGGCACACCAGTTAATCTGATACCAAACGTAATAACTCATGTCTCCAACCAATCATAAGTGAGGCTGAAATACCTGGAGAATACCTGGAGAAAACATGTTCTAGGAATTCAAACCATGGCGCTGGAAGAGATTCGAAAGACCAGTGGTAGCACTGTCATCGACCTTGTCCGTTCACAAACTGACACAGACGTCCAGTGGGTCGTCACCATTGAAGGTGCAGGTAGTGCGAGTAATCGCTTCCAGCTTCCTTCCACAGTCGCTTCCAAAAGAACAGGCAGACAAATAGCCCACAGCTGTCACTATCTTTCTGTGTTGGGCTGTGCATCGTCGTTTGAGCGAAACCCGTGAGCGTTGTGCTGATAATCTCGTTCGCAATTGCCTGCAGGAGCTTCAGGTGTGTTCGCTTGTCAACGCTGGCGTAGCACATGAGCGCACCTTTGACGTTGTCCACCACCATACAGGGCCAAATGGCTGCTGTTGAGATTGATTGGCAAGAAGATGTAACCTTCCGTTGCCATCTCCAGGGCTGCGCGGGTCGCTTCAGGCACTCGGCTGCCCGTATTCTTGTCAGGTAAATGGACCTGCGGCAGGAATATAGTCTTGTTCTTGCCGTACTTCGCGGACAGTGTCGTCGTAAAAGCCTCAATAATCAGGTCATTGTACCAAGTTTCATCACGAGCACAGTAAATGTTACTCCACTCAATGGGGAAGTCGAAACCTGGGAGTTGTGTATGTGGCCATGTCTTCATCAGCTCCTTCGCAACTGCATACGCCTCTGTTTCACCGCACACCGTACCGCCAGCAGCTCGACATCGTTCCTCTACAAGGGGGTCAATTGATGTCATTAACCACGAGTAGCACTGCAATCCAAGCTTACAGGTATTGGCCAGGTCTCCCAGGTAATACATGGCCTTCAATTGTTGCTCACTGAATTCACCTGTACCTTCAATGGTGACGACCCACTGGACGTATGTGTCAGTTTGTGAACGGACAAGGTCGATGACAGTGCCACCACTGGTCTTTCGAATCTCTTCCAGCGCCATGGTGACAAGTGTTTGCGGTAGTCGAAACGTCAAAGTGTTAGCTGCATATGGGGAGCGTGACTGCACTGTCATCTTTTTCTTGGTGTGTCGCGAGAAGCGGACCTCAAATGTGTCGAAAACCGACTGCAGTTGTTCGAGACCAGGCTTGTGAGCACGAATGTACTGGGCCACTTCCATCACGTCATCACCGCGCAAAGCCTTACGTAAAGTCTTGCCCTGGTTGTAAGATTTCTGCTCTGCATGTCGTTTGATGTCGGCATCAACTCGAACAAGACGTGGCCGACCGACTTTTGGTGCTCTCGCATTGAACGGCTTTAGCTTCAGAGGTTCCGGCTGCGGTGACCCACCGTGGATAATGCCATCCTTTTCTTCTTCACCCGCCTCCGCGTTATTTCCAACTTGAGTGGGTTCTACTTGTGAGCCGTCGTCAGCCGTATCTTCAGTAGCAACATCAGTCTTTCCATGACGCAATCCGTCCCACCATACTTCCAAATTACCAATGGCGCGTTCAAATCTGTCGTCCGTCAACTCGGTGAGCTCGGACGGTATACGCCCAAACACGTTTTGTGCTCGCTTGAACTTATCTTTCTCTGTCATCTGCTTCTTTCTGGCAACTTCATCACGACTAGTGAACACTCGCAACGGCATGGCGACAGTCGGAAATACGGCGTCAGGACTACCAGCCCTCAACCATCTGAACAAACAACAAACATGACCAAATCACAGTTAAATCATGGTCAAAACCTGGTCAAAACATGGAGCTTACCTGGACTGAATTGAAGCATAAGGAATCGTCAAGAGCATACCAGCGTGCATCCGATAGAGAATCACGTGTCGACACGGAAGCTTCAACGTAGCAGACAACTCGCAGTCGCAGAGTGATGAGGCTTTGTCGACGTGATGGCTTCGATCTCCCCTCACGACATTCACCACCGTGTCAGTCTCGATGAACGTGTAATGCTGCATCGTATCTGGGTTCGTTGCAAACTGGTACTCCTCGAAGAAGACGTCAGCGACCCACTCTGTCGTCATACCAAGGAGCTGGTTCATCTCTTCACCGTAGTTTGCGTTTCGAGTAGAGCCTGGGATCAAAGTCTTCATGTTGTAGGCGTCCTCCTTCCGACGCTGAAAGTTCAAAAGACATGACAAGCACTGCACCATCGAAGCGGAACTGTCCAGATCCACTTTAAGCTTGCCGAAAAAGCTCTCGAGCCTGTTGTTAGTGTTGTTGCGGAAGTGCGGCAACTGGAGCCGAAAGGCGTCGACCCACATTTCTTGACAAGCCATCCAGTTCTTGTCGAAGTAGTTCCACAGTTCTTCTCGTTCATTGCGCAACGTCAG
>JAIKVD010000072.1:0-35467 GCA_024679075.1 Phytophthora uliginosa | reverse complement strand
GTCCGGTGTTCGTCACTCCAACCAAGCTTTTCAGTGAGAAAATCGGCCAGTTCCAAACCAAGTTCATCCCGCTTTTGATCGTCGTACCCGAGACGACCAGCAAGCTGAGTGATCTCCATCATAGTATCAATTTTGGCGGTACCGACAAAATTGCTGGTAGGTTTCGTGTGATCCAACAAATAGGTCATGGCCATGGCGGACTTGTAGATAAAATTCCACCTATATTCGATCCGCTCCAGGATAAAAGCTTGCAACCTCTTCCCTACTCCAGGAGTGCTGCTGGTGTAGATCGGATGACGGGCTAGCTCCACAAATTGCAGATAAAGCACCGAGAGGCAAAGCGTGTCTTTCTCAAAAAGCGCCAAGCACTTGTGAACAGGCTCGAGCAGCTGCAGCACCACTGCTCCTTTTGCCCAAAAGACTTCGGAAACCACAAGAGCCGTTAATCGAGACACGGTCTCACTGTCATGGTTCGCAAGTAGATCTGTATCGCCAAAAATTTGCCGGATCACGTCTTCGTTTTCCATGACTAACTTGATGCACTCATACGCCGAAAACCATCGGGTGGCAACTGGAAGCTGTAAACTACGCTGACAGCCTTCCGGGACGGCTTCCTGAGTAGCTTTGAAGCGTGTGTTCGTTGCTGTGTGACTTCGAATGAAATTCGCGACTTCTTTGGATTCAGTCAGAATGTTTTCGAAGAAAGAAAACTCCATAATGACTTTCATCAGCAGGCTAAGGGCGTGCGCTGCACATCCGGTAGCTAGAAAACCATGTCGGGTAGACTGCAGGATCGCCCATGCACTCTTCATGTTGGACGCATTGTCGGTGGTGATGGAAACGACCTTGTCCTGGCCAATTTCACGTTCAATCTCGTCAACAATCTCTGCTACCATTGTCGCCATGTAGGCCCCCGTCATCACATCCTCCCCAGTCACCCGGCAGGTCCACAGTAAAGGGCGAACGCCTGGAGCGACCACAATGAAATTGATCAGACTTTCACGCCTCGGGTTCGACCACCCGTCTGCTACAAGCGCAACGCAGGGCTGACCTTTCAGCTTCTCAACCACACACTTAAATTCCGCTAGATAGGCAGCATCCAGGAGCTTTCCTGCCACCAAGTGCCGGTTTGGCATGATAATGGCGGGACAAATGCAAGCAAATATCTGACGGAACGCTGGATGCTCGACGATTCGAAATGCCACACCGGTCCTGAAGAAAAACATAGCGATAGCCATTTGGCAGCGAAACTTGTAGCTTGCGGAAAACACTGGCTACGCTAGACCTGATGAATCGCTGTGTTCATCGTCATCACTGCTACTGTCGACCTGTCGGTGTTTCCTCTTCCGGGCATGCTTGGGCAACCCTTTCAGCTCAGCACTCTTGTATTGCTCGCGATGAAACGCTGGCATCTCTGGACAGTTCAAAATGTGGTTTATCAACCCTCGGGAGGGCTGCACACGCTTCAAAATAGCACCGCAATGATTGCACGTCACGTCTCTGTACTTCCCCCGCTTGACAATCATAAACTTGGACCAGACAGGCGAAAAAGGTCGTCCTGGCTTTCCGCCCTGTGCCATGAAGCACAGGGCGGCGGCGAACGCCACTGCTGCTAGGAGAAACATCTTCTAGCGGTGTAGATCGCAAACTGGCGGGAAAACGGAAACTTCAAATTGATTGGTACCCCTTTTTGGGTACATAATTGGATGCTTGATGCACATTGGATGCATACATCAAGCCAACGCTACATCTGCCCCGTTGACTGGCTAGCTATACATGTATAAGCAAGAGCATGTACCAGTATAAAGCGGAGGGTGCACGACACAGGTTACATCCATGTAATGCTCGCGCGAAAAGATGCCTCCAAACATAGCGTTAATGAAATCAGCGTGTCCGTCGGGTGCGCGCCTCTATCAGGCTGCATGTTGCCAGAATGTTGCCAAGCTGCATGTTGCCAGAATGTTGCCAGATGCAAACAAACACTCAAACCCCCTAACGACAGTTCTTCGAACTGCGAATTACTGTACAGATGTCCATAAAAATCTAATTTGATGAATAAATTGTAGCTTTTACACAAATGCAGAGATTCGGCTTAAAATGGAGTGTTACATTTTCTTTCTTGCGTACGCGACGAAGTGCGCAGACTACACCGCTAAGTGCGGACGACATACCACTTTGATTTGACATTTGTATGCTTATTTATGACAAAATCGAAGCGAACGACGCAGAAGTCTGCACCCCACTACAAATTTACAGTTTAAAATAGGACGTACGAAACCTTTTGTGACTTGCGAGGACAAACAACACTTGAGGCTGTGCAGCAGCGTGACTTGCTCGCCCAGAAAAATATCTCTATACTGTAACATGCGCAATCATGTAGATTCATGTTTTGCGAAAATAAGGGTAGAACAGTACAGTAGGAGGAAGAACCCAAGGGCGCCGCCAAAAAGGCCGCGGACGAGGCCAAGCAGCGCGGCAACGCCTTCTACAAGCAGAAGAAGTTCTCGGAGGCCATCGAGTGCTACACGGAAGCCATCGAGAAGGACGCCACCAACATGTCGTTCTACAGCAACTTGGCCGCCGTGAAGCTCGAGATGGGCCAGTACGACGCGTGCATCGAGGATTGCAAGTAAGTTGAAGTGGTGGGGGTAGGGGTGGGTTTTGATTTTGATGTTTTGTGTTGCTGATGTTTTTATTTTGTTTTTTATACTGGAACGTAGTAGTTATCAGCCAAATTTTGTTCAGCACAGATATTTTAATACGGTATTAAAATATCTGTTGAAAGGACCGCTTTTAGATGTGATTGGCTGAGGTAATTTGGCTGGGGGCGTATCTACGACTAGACGGTCCGAAATTAACACGTTGTCAGCGTCCGATAAGGCAGAATCGTCGCAGCGGGGTATTTTTGCGAACCGCGAGGCACTGCCATGCTATCCGAGAACGTAGCAGAAACAAATTATCGGAGTTCATCGAGTGCTACAATAAAAACATCGAGAAGGATGTCGCCAACAGGTTCTACAGCAACTTGGCCGCCGTGGAGCTCGCGATTGGCCAGTACGATGGCCCGTTTCGTACGACGGGTGCATTGACTCGATGCCATCGAGGACGTTGAAGTGGTGGGGTAGGGGTGGGTTTGATTTTGATGATTTGTGCAGCTGATGTTCTCTAGATTTTATCCAGAGTCCTAGGCGGGATCGCATTGAGGTACGATTCTTCTCATTTATAACCTGTCGATCACGAATCGTGATTCACGATACATCAATTATGTTGGTCGTTTAGGCGAAATAACTGTTTATTGTCGATGTGATATTTAAATTTGGTATGTTGACCCATCCAGTTAAAATTAAGATTAAATACCTGTTGCTTGTTGTAACTTGCATTCAGTTATAATACATGCGACAGATTATGTGTTTGTAGCGCTGGAGCAACAAGCGTAAGATTTTCCTGCATGTATGCATTTGTGCTACTGGAGCAACACGCATCAGATTTTCTTTGCTGCCGACAGGCATTACGAGATTTTCACTGCGGGGCGCTGCATTATATTATGCATTATATTATTACCGGTATATCATAATGCAGCGCCACGTTATTATATTATGCACCTAATTAAAAGAAGAATCGGCCGTAAGAATTTGGAGGCAATATGTGCAGTTCAAGCAGAAATTCGAGAGCGATAACTCGTTCAAAGCGGGCGTGGAGGGATTCCAAAGGTCTGAAGTAGTTGATGCTTGGAGGATCTTAGACATTGACAAAGAGTTCAGCACCTATGGCTTTCGAGTACAGTGGTGCGCCTCATTTTCGGCCCCGGTATGTATATATAACCTGCAAAAAATTATG
Organism: Phytophthora uliginosa; assembly: GCA_024679075.1. Taxonomy (NCBI): domain Eukaryota; phylum Oomycota; class Peronosporomycetes; order Peronosporales; family Peronosporaceae; genus Phytophthora; species Phytophthora uliginosa. Next base: position 31,630 of record JAIKVD010000072.1, on the reverse strand, counting down.
ATTACGCTCAATGCATTGCGCAAGCAGCCTGCCCATCTCCCTCAGCTCAATTAACCTCCCATCCTCGGGGAGGGACGACACGCCACAATTCCACCGCTCAAATCATGACGCCAAATGCCTTGATACAAATGCTCACTTTAAGTTTTGCCTCCGACTACCATGACCAGGGTTCGGTACAGTAGTCACCGAAATTAGTGTCACCGATACTAATTTATGTTAGGAGTTTTTGGTTGTCTTCACGGAAATTAGTGTAAGTGTCGCTATTTTTGAACTGACACTAATTTAGAATGGCAAAATTAGAGACACTTTCACTAATTTAAGTACACTCTACTCAACCACACTGGCGATGCAGTCCTCTTCTTCGGCAGAGCTCCTTTCGTCGCCACTACCATCACTATCCATCGATCCAGCTGCAGCAGACTTACCATCAAACTCATCCGGGTACTTCTGGATAATATCCTGGAGATGAGGGAAAATCTGCAAGTTTCGGACGATCCGACCCGGACAAATCAGCGAGTGATGTTGGTCAGCGAATTGGTCGAAGTATTCCACTGGCAGGGTCCCTTCAGATATGATCCTACCGTGAAAGAACCCGGTCAATTCTAACTCACGGATCACGCCATAGAGTACTGATATAACCGGTACGATTACGTCCTATACGGGGTGTGTGCATGCTCTGCACTGTAGAGTCTGCAGTTTGCCGTCCCTGGAACCTGACGCTGTTGAAAAAGAGAGGGGCCCGTCTTACTGTATTTGGTGAATCTTAATTAACAAAAACACAACGTACCTGAGTAATACATGTACATGTATTATACTTCAAGTGTGTGGGGGTGGGGGGGGCTCTGTAGTACATACATGTACACGCGGCTGGCGCGCCACCGCAGGATAAGTGCGCCGGCATGGGGTCGTGGGGTACTGTAGTTATGACACCTTTGTTCGGACTCTTGAGTCAACACTTTGCGGTCGCAGTGAGACCGTTCCCTGTATACTGAACCAGCTGAATCTCTCTCACCGCCGTGATTCTAGGAGCATAATGCTCAGCCCTGATAACGTGAACAAAAGTGAGCCACTTCAGACTAACCTTAGATTGTGAGAAAGAGACGCCTGATATATCCGAGTTTGAGGGGTATTAGCCAATCACAGGTCTGGTCGAATTGCTCATTGCAATGCATTCGGGAAGAACCTGTGTGAGGGACCTTTTTTCAAAAGTATCATTATCGATTAGACCTCAAACAAAGAGCTATACTGCGTTTTAAACGGCTTCTTTAGCTACGTTTTGACGCTTTCAGCACCAGAAAAGTCAAATACCAAAAAGCTTATGGGCGTTGGCGCGAGAAGCCGCTGAACAAAAGTTTTTTTCTCGATTTTTTGTTATTGTTTTAGGTTCTAAAAACACTGCTCTTTCGAATGGTGCTATCGGCCCCTTTTGAAGCACATCTGAACATTGACAAACATCAAATTTAAGTTGGCTGCTGGAAATATTTTGAGATCTGGCTTCATTTGAAAGTATCTCTAAGTGTCTGCCAGATTATTCGAAAGTATCATTGTTCCTTAGACTGCAGCGAGCATACCTTCGTCGTCCACGGCAGTCTTTGCAGCGATACGTGCAGCTGCGCGCTCTCGGGTCCAAGTATTTTCCATTTAAGTACGTCAAGTACTCGGCGCGTCGGCTCTCCCACATGAAGTTCGACGGCAGCAGCATGTAATCCTTCGCGCTGTAATACCTGCCAGTGTGTGTCCCCTCCACCTTCTTCATCCGGACGCGAACGGGCACCACCTACATCGCTCGCAGCGACGTGACTAACTGCGTTAGATGCGCACGCTTTACGACCATACATTCTTTACTGTAGCCCATCATGCCCTGGAGCCGCTCTACCTCACCCGCAAGGGGAACCGCCGTCCCCACCAACTCAGCTAGCGCAGACATGCTGCGCCCAGACGAGGAGCCGCTGTTTACGTTGCCGTCGTCGTCCGAGTTGTACGCGCCTCTCACAGCAAGGCTGCCTGCGCCAGTGTCATAGTCGCTGTCGGGCCCTCCAACCAGTCCGGACCAAATGTCCTCTGGGACGGGGCTGTCTTCTTTTGTTCTTTTTTCGAAAGCGCTGGAATCACCCGATTTCACCTCACCCAACTTCAGAGGCCTCTAGCGAAAAACCTCAAAAAATACGTAATGATACTTTTGAAAAAAGGTCCCTCATATGGAGGTATCGACTTTTACCCGTCTCGTTCTCACGCTCTAGTCTGTACATGTACCATGTAGGCTACATGTTGGTACGTGCATACTGTGCTTCACTATGATACAGAGAACAGGGACGGAGACCCCGTTGGTAGCTTGATACCATACCGATTTAAATCGTGGGGCAGGAAACTTCCCTTTGTTAGCTTAGTGATTCAAGTTGAAGGTTGGCATTGTGTTGATAGACTCTTGTGTGTTGGAAGGAAAATGCCGAAGTGAGATTACCGTATCTCACAGATGAAATGCTTAACAGTTAAATTGTCATTTCGCGAAATCTGAGAGCTGTTAAGCAGCTCGTCTCCTTCTTTGGTCACCCATAAGGTAGAAGTTGCAGGAAGTAGGCACGTTGAACTGCCGAGGCAGAAGCCACGACAGGCAGCAGCAAGTGGCGGGCAGCAGACGAGGTCTCGCAAGCAGTTCTTGCTGAGACTGCCGAATGCGAAGTGAGAGACCTCGTGCCGCCACAAGCTGAGCCAGCAGTTTGTGTATTTGCACGCAGTACAATACAACAGCACCTATCTAATGTCTATCCTACAGCTTCCATGATCCTGTCCATTCAGCATACAACTCCAAGTAGTTTTACCATCAGCAGCATGATCCCACTTGAGCTGGTGAGCGTGACCAGCAGGTCCAGCCTCAATTTCACATCTCACACTCCGACTTGAACACGGCATCCCAATTGGCTTGGTCGTCGTGATCACCTGAAATAATTCCTTGTTTGTTCACTCACACTTTGCAGTCGTAATGTTGATCTTGATCTGGTCGCCAAGCCACTGCAATACACTGGTGCAATCAGATTGAGCTTGAGCGAGGCTCTCAATTTAGTTTAGACTGTCATCGCTGCTGTCGAGTCTAGCGATAGAGGTAGCCTAGGCTTCTTCTCCATTAGTTCCAGTGTTCTCCACACTCGTATCACGAGCCAGCGGCAGCCCTTGCATCGCTTTGCGGAAGCGGGCAAATTTCACGGCGCCAAGAGCTTTGGTCATGATGTCAGCGATCATGTTTTCGGTTCCAACGTGACGTGTCGTGAGTCGATTGAGCTCCACGTTCCTGCGTGTCATATGGTACTGCTTTTCAATGGCTTGCTCTTGCTGTGCTTGCCGGGGTTTCCAGTTAGTGCAATGGCGCCCATGTTGTCCCCGAGCAGCACTGGTGTGGAGTGTCTCCATGCTAGTTCAGCACATAGATCAGCGACCCACATTAGATCCTTCGTAGCTTCTGACATCGTGACATACCCAGCTTCACACGTGCTGAGCGCATTCATCTCCTGCTTCCGAGATGCGTACTAGAGTACATTTCCGTCTAGCATGGTCACATACCCACTAATACTCCGACGGGCTGCAGGGTCGTTCGCGTAGTCGGCATCAGAGTAGCAGGTGACACTCTCATCAGTCCCATGTGCTACATCCACCACCAGTGCGTAGTCTTTCGTCGACTGGAGGTAACGCAGTACCCGCTTTGCTTGAGCGTAATGGGACTAGTCATAGTCCACAAGGAATTTCCCGAGGTGCCGTGTAGCATGTGCAATGTCAGGTCTCGAGGCGCCGACTGGGTATTGAAGTGCTCCCACTAGCTCGCCGTACGGCAGGTACTCAGTAGTTGCAGGCACAACGGCGGTAGAAGCAGCAGTTGCTTCTGGCGTCGCACATCCATTGCAGTTGGACATGTGGAAGCGCTTCAACACTTAAATGATGTACTGTTGCTGCGAGTACGTAATTTGACGGCGCGGTCGATCAATTGTAATTTCCACTCCCAGAAGATACTTCACCGTTCCCATAGTTGTCATCTTGAAGGTCTCCATCAGTGAAGCGGCAATCTTCGCACAGAGTTCCGTAGAGCCCATCAGCAGCAAGTCATCATCGTAGACCGTCAAAAGCATCTTGACTTCTCCGTCCTCCTTCAGCGCATAAAGACCCAAGTCGGAGTCCATCCGTTTGAATCCCAGCTCAACCAGTCTAGTGTGCAGTGTACTGTTCCAGATGTTGGGAACTTGCTTCAACCCATACAACTCTTTAGAAGTTGGCAAACAGCATCATTTTCGTCGTCTTCGAATCCAGGCGGCTGCTCCATAAAGATCAACTCCGCCAAATCTCCGTACAGAAATGCTGTCTTGACATCGAACTGGAGCATCTCCCAACCACGCTGTACTGCGAAGTAAATACCAGCACGGATGGTCTCAAACTGAATCCCAGACGCGTAGGGTTCACTGTAGTTGATGCCAAGTTGCTGTTTGAAGCCATGGATGACGAGTCTAGCTTTGAACCGCTTGATTCGTCCTCGTCCATCCCATTGGACGGCAAAAACCCATCGGCATGTAATCACTTTCGACTTCGTTGCTGCAGATCGTGGAACCAGTGTCCAAGTCTTATGCTTCTTCAGCGATGCTAGCTCTGCCAACATCGCGGCCCTCCACTGAGGCCAATATTTGCTTGCTCGTGCTTGTTTGTACGAAGTCGGAATCTCGCTGGCCATCATAGCCATTACCATCACACTTCCAACCGACTAGTCGCTCAGGCGAACATTTGGCTTTTGCACGCGGCGCGGCCGCTTTGTGCACGGCTCCACAGGAGGTGGTTGAATCTTAAACCCAGTTGTCTGTTTCTCAGGTGATTTCCGCTCTTTACGTTTACGCCTCCTCCGTTTCGTCGGCGCAGGTGACGCTTCCTTCGCTTCCACGTGATCTGCAGGCACTTCGTGTAATTCTCCCACTTGCTCTGCAGTCACGTCGTCTACGAGCCCCAACGGACGTTCAGAGAGAGATGAGGAAGATACATAAGTATCCATGCTGGTGCAGGTTCGATCCACTGGCACAGTCGCTGGTACCTCATGTATGCTCCCGAGGAAGTGCTTCACCAGGAGCTGCTTGACGTACTTTCCGTCCGCGGAAAAATCCTCGTGAAAACGAGCATTCCCAGCTTGAGCAGTTGCAATTTGGCATGTCAGCAGATCCAAGAATTTGTAGCCCTTCGTGTTAACACTATAGCCCAGCAGTAGGTACAGCTTAGCGCGAGGTGCCAGCTTCTCTTTCTTCTGCCGCGACTCCGCTCGTGGGCCACTCATCCCCAAATCCGAAGGGTGCTCAGATCGGGTGCCTTCCCATACAGCTTTTTATGAGGCGACGCCACTCCAAAAATCTTAGTCGGCAACATGTTCAGTGTGTCAACCAAGTCTAGCAGTGGCTCGCCCCACAACATGTTTAGCATGCGGGTGGCAGTCAGCATGGCCCGTATGCGCGGCAACACGACACCATTAGCCTGTTCTGCGATTCCGTTCTCCTCCGGAGAATACGAGTTCGTGTACTGAAGAATGATGCCACGGGTCTCGCAAAACACTGCTAGCTTATCACTCATAAATACACCACCCTGATCGGAATGCACGACCGAACTGTAAGCTTGGGGAATTGTGTGCGGAGCTCATTTAGCAGAGCGGTGATGTAGCCGGTGGCTTCGCTTTTCGCTTTCACTAGAGAGAGCTACTTGAGTCTGGTCGCTTCATCAATCACGAAGAGATTCTCCGTCGTATCTGGCGGTTGTCACCCTTCATCCGCTCGAACATGTCCCCAACGCAACACAAGCTTCTGCGACCTCGTCCAGAGTCAAGCTGGAATCTTCCGAGTCTCGGATTGCTCCTGCCACTGGTGCCGCCTTACTGTCGTGGTCGGCGGTAGCATAGCTAGCCACACTGCCGCCACCAGCATTGCTTGAAAGGCTCGCCGCATGTAATGGGCTTACTTAAGCCCAATACTTTAGCTTACACGTGAGCGCACGTGTATGAGGAAGCGTAGGTGTATTTAACTTAGATTAAGTATACTTGTGTCCACAAGTATAGTTAAACCTAAATAAATGTACTAATTAGTAGCTTGCTGTAAAAATGAACTGTGGTTTCCTCCTAAAACTGATATCTATAAAGTGAGGTTTTGCCAACGAGTGGTTTACAGAATCTCTGACCTAATGTATGACTCTTATTGGTGGAAAAATGCTGCTTTCTACCAGTAGTATTGCTTCCTAATATGAATGGTGACCACACTGTGATGTGGCCTACCTGAATGTATCCATTAGTGCATGTTGCACTAAGGTAGGAGGTGAACCGAATGTGTAGCCCCGCTACACCGCACGTCCACCACGTTTAGCTGCCTGTCGAGTCGTCATTCCCGCATTGCTGGTTGCCTTCGCGGATCTTGCTCTGCGGGGCCTCTTGCCGCTGGCCGCCGAAGCTCTGTCGATCGGTCCGGAGGCTTGGCCGCGCTTGCGCTTGGCTCCGGAAGTGGAAGCTCCAAGCAAATTGCTCGGTGACGCTGGTTCCTCGGAAGAGCCATCGACGCAGCTGATGGCTTTTGCCATCGTGGCTGTTATCTTCTGCAGGTTGTCTTCGTTTTCTGCGCAGTAGTTCAAGTTTTCATGTGTGTCATGTGTGATAACTGGCGTATCCAAAATAACTGTAATATGTGATTGCCTTTAAACTATCGTTTTTCATGGGTGTTGCCATTTTGGAAAGCCATTTCAACTACACTAACACGAACTAGTATTGCCTTTTTTTTCTAAAACAAACAGCACTACTGCTTTGCTTCAGCGATCTAGCATTGCCTCTTTTTTCTAAAAATAAACAGCACTACTGCTCAGCATGGCCTCTTTTTGCTAAATTAGCGGAGCACCACGAGGAACGTGCTGCTTGACGGGGCGACACCTAAATCTGTGTGTCCACACAGTTTTCGGCGACGCAAGCTTTGACGTCAGTTGGAAAGATGGCGAAACCGAAGACGACGACAGCGAGCAAGCAACGCTCCGTCAAAGGTGAGCGCAATGAGAAACTTGCCTATGGGGTAGATGTGCCTCTCTAAATGAGCTTGACACATTGCTATGTGAATACTAGATTGACCTGGATCGGTCGTTGCCAGATCTAAGTCTTCTCGTCGGGCTAAGGGTACGCTACTACGTGTCTCTAGTAATCCAGCATAATTTGACAGTTACTGCTAGCAGGGCGCGGACACGAGGGCAGTACGGAGATCGGCAGATCGAGTGCTGCGAATGCCGCTAGTGCCGATGGCAGATCTTCGCAGCAAGCTTCGGCGCACGGTAGGAAGTCAGTCCTGACAGCAGACCGTCGGCGAGCTCAGCTACCGCAGCCCAACAGCAACGGACCGCACACGCTCGAAGCGTGAAAGAGGAGAAGCTGCAACAGCGTACGAAAGGCAGTTAGGTGGTGTATTGAATATTGCCGATTGTTTAATGTGCTGTACTAGGGTTATCTGCAGGTCACGAAGTGCTGAAGCTGTGCCAACGCCAGGCTGCTCATGCTCGTTTGTTTAAACAGCCCAAGCCATCCCCACCGTCAGCTAACTAGCCGTTGTCATGTCCGATTGTTATCCGGGCGATGCGTGGCTTGCCGAGTGCAAAGCAATCTGTGAGGTTTTCACGGTCGTGACGAAGAGCAATACGGTCGTGCATGCTACATGCTAGTTTGCAAGGCGGTGAGTACAAGTTCTGATGTTGAGAAAATGCCTTTCGACCAGAATTGAATGTTATGTTGGATTTTGAATTATTTTCATTTCTCCTACAAATGCATGCGCGAATGATGTCTGGTTTTAATCTCATGTTTCTTGGTTTTGCTGCTGTGGCTTCCTACCTGCTACTTCGCCGTGGGCTTCGACTTCAAATCGTCCTGGCACTTCATGATAGTCTCGTGCGTGGTGCTTCCAATAGTCACCTGCAAGCGGATAGCACCTATCCGCCAACATGCACTCAGAGCAAACAGAGACTAACAGATCCGCCCTGTTCCCATTCGGTTGCTATCTTCTAGCGCTAATCAAAATACTTTCTACGCATCACACATAATGAGTCACGCCCATCACGGCAATGATATCCTGTCGAGCGCATCTCGCCCAGCTAACGCCATTCTACCCCACCTTCCCGGTGCTGTGTCCTAACGGCATGCACGACGGCTTTGACAACTTCAACACACCCGCTTGCCCTGGCAGTCATCGCCATCCCGCCAATGCAAGCGAGACAACGCTCGGTTGCCTCGCGCCCACAATGCGAGCATAGCGAGCGACTACACCTTGGCTGCAACCTCCGAACCGTCCAATACCAGTCTCTTCCGGAATGTCATCCATTAAATCGGATGCCATGCGAAAGGAAGCCCCGCGACCTAAAACACGAACACAGAGACGGAATCTTGAGGAACGCTTTACCGTCACTTTGTACACGTCTCCTTCTCGAGCAAAGCACGTCATCGCTCTGCGCATCGACACGCCATCTTCTTGATCGGGGTGGAAAAGAAGTCGCCCAATGACGACCTCAACAATTCCGGCGCTCACCGTAAACACAAGTGTGTCATCTGACTCAAACACAGCTTCTAATCTCTCGACGTATGGGACTTCGACTTCCTGAAAAAAGATTCTATTTCTTCACTTGATCGAATCCCCTTGTATGAGGACCACTTTGATGGATGCTGACCTGCCATGTGCTTCTCGTACAAGTCCGTGCGAAAGCAGTTAAAAAACTTTGTTGTGCCAATCGGTGCCTTGGAGCCCGTCGTCACCTTCTCCCTGCCGAAAACACTGCAAAACCGGCAGGCGACCGTCTCGATCTCACTTGTTAAGGCGTTGCGTGTTCCGATCTTCAGTCCATAGATCGGAATGTGTTTCACCAAAACCTTCACTCCCTTCTTTGCTGTTTTGCGGCGGGCCGGTTGCTTTCCACTGATCTTGGTCTGTGTCATCGCCTTCTTCTTAGATATTTTCGCTGCGAGAGGTCGCAAGCGCGACTTGAACTCGGTGAAAGCTGGAATGAGCAAGAATAACACACACGTGGAGGCCGCGACACTACAAATAGAATATTAGCGGTCGTTACTGCTCATGAAGAGCACGGAAAGTGCCTATTCCAGAGCCTTACGTGGTGCTAGAGGTATTAAAAGGCCGGCGACACGCCGGGGATGCTTGTAATAGCTCCATCTTGGCGGGTTCAAGTCCAAACCAAGCTGTTTTACCTCCCACTTTGATGGTATTCCAGCCACTGTCAGAAGGTGGGGAAACTGGGAAAATCTCGGGTTTTTCCCACTTTTTGAGAGGTCTGAACATACATGCCATTCACAACGACTCGCTTTTATGTTCCGTTCGTAAATCTTGAGAATCCACAAGCTATCATTAGTAAACATGTTAAGAAGGTGTGCTTCGATGATTATTATGCTCAGTGATCTTACCACCCCGCAGATATTGGTAGCATTCGACTCAGCTCAATTCTCCATTCGATCTACAACTATCCGCTTCGGTTAAGGATGTAAAGTATGTTCTCCTGCTACTGTTTGCTGAGCATACGGATTATTCTGCCACTGCAGCTGTAAAATAATTTCAATCACCTTTTGACAGCGTCCTGTGGACGCTCCAACTCAGTTCACCGATTCGCAACTTTAATGCCCGCATTGGTTCGACGCAAGCCTTCCAAATCAGCCATGATTTCCATCGTTTCACGAACGAAGTTGTTAAATCGGTGCTGACAATGGTGAAGATCGGTGCCGACAATCGTGATCTAACGCCCGAGCTGGTGAACAGTCTTCTGTATTACCAAACTTAGTCGTTAAATAATCGCGTCCTAATCGCTGATGTTAGTCGTCTAACATATAAGGATATCCCACAGGCTATCCAGATTCAGGGCGTGAACGCCGGCTGCCAAGGTAGAAACATTTTAGTTCTCGTAATTAGCGAGCAAGAGCCGACCTACGATCGCCTCACAGATGAAGTATTGTACTGGCACGATCAAAGCACCACCACATTTTAGCGACATATCACTCCTTACCCAATTACCAGATTGTTATAAGCTTTTATTGCATGAAAGCTCCGTGTTTTCTCTGTCAAGTAAAGTCTTTCTTAGCTTCTAACACAAAGAAACAGTTGCGCTACACTTAAACGAAAACCGGGAGTCCTTTCGAACTCGCCCGAAAATCGAGGCTATGTTCTCACCAGATGGCACCATATGATTTTACCATAGTCAGTTTGGTATACAAATTGGGTACCCTTTTTACGAGCATTTTATGCACCTTTTTGTCTGTCAAAGCCACAAGCAGAGTCAAGATAAACATGACGCCGCTTTCTCCTAGCAATACCGCTGTGGCTGGAAGTACGCTTGTCTAATGCATAAGAATCAAAGCTACATTCTGACGGATAATTTAGCACTGTAGGTGCGTTGAGTCCCGAGATATCGAAAAAAAAGTGTCGTGCATTCATGATCAGCATCTATTTCCCGCAAAACTGAAAAGGCTTACCTTACCAATAAAAGTTCGGGCTATATGAATAACATGGACACACACGTTGGCTGAAACCCCATTTTTCCATTGCGGATCTTCCGGTATCAATACGATCAGTATTTTTCATTTTCCACAACTTTGGGTAAAACATCGTTGTTCATAAATGGGCATATGTGCATGGCCATCCGCTCATACAAAAAGGGACGAGGAGAGGCGAGTCTTAAACTAACTTGGCTTTCGTGTCTTGGTCGAAAGCTGACGTGGGGAGCTCGCTGAGGCTTGATTGGGTGGTTCGCGCATGACATGTGCACCACACCATTATTTTCCATATGTGTAAAACACCATTTCCTTTCGAGCCTCCAGGAAAGGAACCTTTATGGGCTAAATAATCTTTGGTGGTGCATTTCATCGTGCCAGTACAATACTTGATTTTTTCACAGCTTAGATAATTAGTTAACAAAAAAAATCTTTAATGGGTACCACACACCATGTCAACAACGATTACATCTGGAAAGGATAAACATTCTTCTATTGAAGAAATTTACGCTAAGTATCCCGACTATTGTAAGTTGAATAATCAACCAAACGTAGTAAATGCAGAAGTTAAGAAAAAAATCATATCGATGTTATCTGTTGATGACGACGGGGTAAATACAAAGGAAGGATGTTGAAAACTATTCATCAACTTGATCTTGAGTATATCGATTGATATCAACAACTCTGTTAGAGAAAAGTGTTCGCGTCTTCTAGCTGAACTTCATAAATCATTTTTTTATCTTTCGTCTCAACGTATAAGGATATCGTCTCAATGTAAAATTGTATTGTCTCAATGTCAAATAGTATCGTCTCAAATGTAAAATGGTGTCGTCTTAATGTATAGTGTCATCGCTTCGCAGATAGTGGTAGAGTCTCAACGGATGATAGTTTTTCTAGACTTATAATATATCATAATGACAAAAATATCGTGTCGATCACTAAATCATCGTTCCGATCGCTAATTCATCGTTTCAATCGCTAAATCATCGTGTCGACGACACACGGCCAGACGAAAAAATAAATATAGCGGATGGGTCGTCTAATTAACATCCCATAACTGTGAAGAATTGTTCGATATCATCGAACTGATTCAATTGTTTTTGGATGCGACAAGAAGGCATGGTTGCTGCGATTAAATTCCCGATGACATAGTCCTTGAATTGTTTCTTCTGGTTATGGAGATTTATTGTTAGTTTGGCATGCGGCTTAAGAGATTGAAGCATTTGAATATAGTGGAATGCATCATCCTCAGATACTTCTTCAAAATCGAAGTCAACTCGCATTCTTACAATTCGATCAATGGCATCACGGATATATTCTTCTGACGCGAGGCAACTGGGAATTTTCAGAGATGCCTTCCTCAGCCGTCTGATTCTAAGATCCGGATGTTTCGAGTGGATAGAGCGTGGCTCGGGATGGCGTAAGGTGGAAAAGGTGGAAGTGTTGGCTGTTTGGAGATCGCGGTAGAAGGTGCTCGGATACATATTGGCTTGCAGGCACGGAGGCGTCCCACCCGAAAGAGGCCTATTTCGGGTTGGTGTTATAGCGCCCTGTCCAGCCGCTGAATTCCTTGACGGCAGGTACCCATTGGAAGGGGTCAAATTTCTCCGGTGAATGTATCCCGGGAGGCAGCCTGCCTCAACGAGCCGAAGTACCATTTTGGGAAGCCTCGAGACTCAAAAGCCTGAATGATACACACACAGCCCAAGAAGGTCACCACCTCTACACTGCGAGACAACAACCACCATGAAGACAACCAATGCTCAAGTTACCAGTGCCCCCGAGTTCCCAAAGTGTGATGTGATATGGAGTTTGACCTGGATGATGAACGCGAAGTGAAGTCCAAGATGGTCGACTCCAGACCATCCCGAATGACTACCGTGTAACTCGAATGACCACATGACAACCCGAATGGAAGACAGCCCGAATGACCGATGTACTCAAGTACATTCCAACCAATGAGAGAATACCCAGGAACGTGCTAAGTCAGCGAGATGTGCATACCTGAGGCCAGTGCCGGATAGTGCTACGCCTAAGCATGGAATCCCCAAGACCGACCAATCCGACTCCGACAGCGCGCCAGATCACAAAGTCTGATTGCCGAGAGCTTCGCCATTGCCTGATGAGTGAGCGGCTCTTCCCGAGCTCAACGTGGCGCCCGGGTATACTGAAACCCAGTCTTCCGATAGAAGCGCGTGTGTTTCGAGCAGAGGAGACCGCCAAGAATCCAGATACCAAGACAAAGAAAGAAAGAAATGATAGCCAAGAGAGAGAGAGAGAGAGAGAAGTTAAAACAGAGTTTGTTTTGCGTCCCAGAAATCAAGTGGACTTCATGTTCGCTTTGTGTCTTTAAGGGCGTATATTCGCCGCTGACAGCCGACGCCAAGGAGAAGCTACCCAAAGGGGGGTCCGGAAGGAAGGTCCGAGGAGCTCTGCGTATACAATGGATGTCCAAGGTCGCGCGAACAGCGCAGGAACTCTCATACACGCTCAAATCAAATTAGGTACCCAAAAAGGCTGCCCTTGGGTTGGTCTACCTATTTCATGTTATTAGTTGTGGATGGATTTGCGCGAAAGCGCTATAATGCAGCATAGCCCTCGCTAGTGCAAGTATTGGGCTTACCGAAGACAACCACTGTACAATGAGGCTTTCAACTGACCCGGTGTAAGGGGTCGTTCCTAGTCGCATCAACGGTGCTAGTCATACGCCCATCGCGGACAGAGCCCTGACAGGTCATGTCCCCTCCTCTTCCCGATATGGGTTTGTGCATGAGCATCGTGTGCCACGCGGCGAAAGGCACTTTGCCGGCACTTCGGAAGTGATAGAACTGTCGTCGGCCTTGCCGGCTGCACATTCCACGCCCCCACGAGCTTCTTAGCTTGGGGTAGGTGGCGGGAGAGATCCGCATAATCCAGATGCCCCTCCACCTGGGGCACGTGGACTTGCTGTTAGCAACCGAGTCGCACTTGCCTCTATCACCGGGTGAACTGACACACCCAAGCGGAATATGCCAATCCTCGAGGTTGGGAACAAGGTGACACGTACTCTGGTGACAATGCAGCCCACGATGGTCAAGTCACTGAGGCGATACATACGATACCTGCGCCACGTCGCCCATTCTATTAGGGATATCACCACGAAGGAGACAGGCGACTCATTCGGCTTGATGTTGGCGGGTGGACCTGTCACTCGCTTGAATTCCTCGCAATCTGTGATGTCTACGTGTGGAACGGCGAGTGCTTCCAGTGGATGCTCTCACTGTCGCCGGAACACGACCAAACGGTTCCGTGTCGTTTGGGAACACGATTAAAATCTCCTTACATTACGGTGCGAGTCCAACGAACACTCGTCTCCGCGCAAGGGTCAACGGCAGTTGGAATTAATACCGCAAGTCCGCGCCAGTCTATCCACGGCTCGTGTTTAGTATCTTCTCCAGCATTGCCCAGCGGGTGTCTGAGAGATGAGGAAAGTTCTGCCGGGACAGCAGCTGCCTCCCTGAGTCTTCCCTGCTCAAAAAGATCCTGATTTTAGATATTCGCATTGGTCGCGGGATTGACTACAAGTGCTGCCAGGTGTGATGGGGGTCACACGCACCATAGCATAAGAGGAAATGTAACACGCTAACCGTGACAGACGCTTGGTGTATCTAAGTGTGCAAAGGACCTGCCTTCCTGTCGCTTAAGGTACCGAGTACCGAACGACTTGCGCAGTGTTAAACTGACTCTATTAATAACACTCTATAAGGTTCTTTCTACTGTTTTTTATCAGTCACCGAAGCTTGATGTTTACTACACCACAACAGTGTGGCCTCTGTTGCGGTTGCACTTCGCTGTCTACTAGACTGGGCCCTGACCGCAAGGCACACAGTCTACGCGAGGCTGGCGCGTGCCTCTTGGGGTCTGCAGTTGAAGTGAGGCGAATGTTGCAATCAGATTGGCTGATCGGTTTGGGTCGGGTATGCCCGTCCAATCCAAGTGTGCCCGTTTCAATACAATGTGATTGGCCGGTGACCGTGCCCGTCCCAATCAAGTGTGACCGCTACATATGCAATAGTAAACTGAAGTCAAACGAGGGGGATACTAGAGGAACTGCATGAGTAGGAAGAAGTTAGCAGGACAAGGAAATCTAACTCAGATGAATTCACTTTCGGATTTCCTTCCTACCCCTCACTTTGACTCTCAAGCTACGTCTGCACTCGCAAGAGTCTCCACCGCGGCTACCATAACAATTCCTGTCGTGATCATTGCTTCCACCGTTTATATCCACCTCGAGCGATCTAGCAAAGCCATCAAGCGCCCACACTTGGCTTACATTATCAACGCGGCGCTGGTCAATTCTCGTTTGTATGGCCCTTTTGATCCCCGCCGGGGCGCACTCGCAGATGTACTGCAACACGAAGAGGTCTGAGCAATCAGCTGCACTCGCGATAACCAGCGAGTACTGATACTGTTCCGTCGAAGCACGGTTGGCCCGCATCCGCGCTCGCATCATATTGCCTGCTCAACGGCGTTCTCCTTGTCGTAGATCTAACTTATGTGCTCAAGCATGGGCGACTCTGCCGACCCAATTGCCTTCATTCGGTCGATATACTTTCGGGCGGGGCCCTCGGCATACCGATTCAGCACACAAGCCTTGAGTCTTCAGCTCAATCACCACCACTAATCACCTACGCGGCAATCAACTCGTCCAAGAACCTGACCCCGAGCGCCCACAGGCCTTCGCACACCTCCTTGCCTAAGAATCTCTCAATCGGGAGCTACCGTAAACACGGATCGAACACTACACCCGTAAAAAGTAGCCAACGTGTATAAAAACAAAAACTGCACACTAGTTTTTACACAGGTAAAAAGTTTAAGTGTCACCATTATCAACCAATGTCGTTTGGTACTGTGCAGTTTTTTTGCATTTTTACAGGATGTTGCACTGGATCCGTGTGTAGTATTCGATCCTTGTTTTACGGTACATGTCCTTCAGCGACGGGATCTTCAGGCCGAAACCCCGCGACGGTGTCATCGGCTGCTGCTGCTGTTGCTGCTGTTGTGACTGAGGAACGTGCTGAAACGGCGCTAGCCGCGGCTTGCCAGACACAAACGGCTTCTACTGCACAAGCGGGCTGATGCTCATTGCTTCACTGAGAGAGTCTACCGTCCGTTGATGAGAGCTCAAAACTGGCTAAAAGCGCTCGAGCCGGCAACCGACGAGCTCAGCGCGTACATCTAGCGCTGCAACTGGACCTTCTCCGACCGGTCCCAGGGACCGTCGCGCGCCAGACCCTTGCTGTCCAGACGTACCAGCCGGTTAGTACTCCGAGTCAGAAGTACCACACTCGCTCTCGCGGATCGACACCACGCCTTGGTCGCTGGCAGTATTTTCTTCGACTTGAACAGCGACTTCGTGAGGAGCTGCGACAGGAGCGGTTCCCGATGTTCGACGTCTTGGTGGATTGTTGGGATCAAACCTGTTAGAGAAGAGAACGGCTAGTAAGGAAGGCTGAAAGCTGAGAACTGATGTGCATTGAGGTACTGGCGGCGGCAGCCCACCAGTACGTCCGTTACCTACGAGTACTAAAGAACGTTCGGCATCTATGAGTCCATGTGGCAAGCTCCACCGCGCCCGTCGCTCCTGCCACCTTGGTCGCCATTGCCGCGCCCGTCGCCTTGCTCAAGTTGTTGCATCATCCGCGCCCGTCGTCGCTGACTTCATCCTCATCTGTGTCACCGACTACATCTGAGCGCAATCATATGCTATAGTCAACACAATTTACCCGGGGCGATATAACCAGGGCGTTTAATCAATCGACCTATCCAGTTTTGGAGTAGAACAAACAATACCAAGTCCCAATATTGTAAAATATAACTGTACCAAGATATTATTATTTTCGTCACTTATCTACATGTATGATAGTGTATAGAAATCATAACAATACTATACCGTATCAAATTTGGATATATACTATAGTTTTGATTTCTTCTACGCGGTGGTGTCTATATTTAGACTAGGTATACAATCGAGTCGTGCACCTCCGGTACCTATCGATAACCTGGGACACGACACCACTTCATTGCGCAAATCATTTTGTCCTTCCCCAAAGACGCAATTAACATCATGGTTTTTTTTCTCCCGGGGAGGGATGACACGTCGCTACGAATTCTCTGGCGAATCTTGGACTGAAGGGTTCCAATTCTACCGTCTTACTGCGCACAGTGCATCTAAGCGTACATTTCGAGGACTTTAAAAAAATCATGTAAGGTTCCCGCGATTTGATCGCATGGTCAAATAGAAGGAACCGCTACAGCTGCTTGGCTTAGCAGGCCTTTGTCAACCATGCCTCCCGACCTTCACCAACCATTTCCAGCGCGTCTGTCTTCACCAACGGGCCGCTCTGTGCCACCTTGCTTTGCCAGATTTGTTCCTCTACCACTGGCATTCGTCAAAACGCTTCCTTCCACGCTATCAGGCCTGCCAGGATGACGACAGGGAGGAGATTTGCCTGCTTGGTGCCTGCAGGAAGACATGCATTCAAGTTCGTTCTAGGATTTGAGGCACTCCCTCGACAGCACTACATCGGAATACGTCAACGTCCTAACGAACTATATGGAAGAGCTCGTTGAGCTAAAGGTATTGTACGACAAGGATTACATTACTTCGATTTAGAACGGAGAAAAATACGGAAGCGAGCTCGAACTTTTTGTAGCTTCTCGGCTTCACCGCTGCAATATTCAGGTGCCAAACTCTTTGTAGGTTCATATCGACCTACACGTACAGCGTCGAGAACGCTTCGCAAACGGTGTGCGTTGTTAGACTGAGTCCATACTACGCCTTGCGGGCAGATGGCGTATGTTCAATATAGGAAGGTCGTCTGGTTTTGCGTCGCGCACTGCAATAGAACGTCTAGGCGCTCTACAGGAATACAACACGCACTAAGCGGTGTATCACAATAGAACGCGTATGCGCACTGTGTGCGGTAAGACGGTAGATCTCACGTTACAAACTAAACTTCGTGCAACTTAAGCTTTTCAATGGTGCCAATTGGCGTGCTGCCAATTAGCACACTCAATCGTGATCTAACCAGTCTAGGCTGAGCGTAGTGTAGACGGAGGGGCGACGCTGCATGGTGGTTGGGGAATACCTATCCCATGATAAAGACATCCCATCCCTTGATAAAACTATTTTAACGCTAAAATAATTTTGTGTCCACCACACATCGTTATATGTGTGGTCACCAAGCGCTCGCCATGAACCAAATCCGAGTTGCGGTACAGTGTCCGTTCGCTGGAATTCTCGGCGCTGGGCACGCCTCCACAAATATAGAGCGGCCATCCTTCGCGGGCACCGTGCGCAGGTTTGCTGCGGCTATGCGCCTCGCAACCGCTCACCCTCGCAGCTTACGAAGTCATAAGGGTGTCCAAAAGCGTAGAACATATACACGAAGTGTCTTACACACGTGTTTGCTTCGCGTATTTAGCCGCAAACTAGATGTAAGCGATTGCACAGTCCAACAGCACCATGCAGCCCCATTACGCTTACCTGACATCATACAACATGCTCCCAACAAATTTTGCTAGCGTATAACCGAGCTGAAGTGTTAAAAATGGTGAGGGCGACCACGGCAGAGCTGCGATTCGCGTCCTGGCGGGTAAATTCTTAAATGAGACTCTTGCACTGCCGTATCGAACAAAACGTTATATTCAGGCGTATTTTACAATGGTGCAGATTTTTTTCAATGGTGCAGATCGGCAGCACACTCAATGGTGATTCACGCTCTTCCGGTCCTCGTTGACACAACAGGTCCTTGCTAATTGGGCTATGCAACAGTTCAAACGCTCAAAGCCTATGTCGAGGTCTACCATACAGGACACTATCAAGCGCACGAGAGATGTCGACGACGTGCCCACGTATAGCGCGACCTGAAGCGGCATTGTGACGCTTCCCTATTATGTTGATTTCCAGCCCTCCCTGCAGCGATTAAAAGCCTGCTGTATGTAATCTTGAATAGTTCTGCAGTGTCTGCATCCCAGAAGTTGAGAGGAGGATAAACCTCCTTCAACACGGTGGAAACTTACTCTAGTTGGTCGCAGCTCGGTTCCGATGTGAGCGCGAGTATTGTTGCGTGTCCTGCACGTCGGTAAAGAGGGCGAACACCTGCCAGGAAGACCACGCGCTAGCAGCCAAGAAAGAGCTTGAGCTTTTGGTCCGAAACGTGTTGTCCCTATAAAGAGGTGCGTCCTGTATATCACGTGTTTTACGGTGATTCAACTCCTAGTGTGTGTATTCACATCGTACTGTGAACTTCTTTGTTATAAAGTATAGCCAAAATTCGAAAGAAAAATGGACCACGAATTTGAAACCCCTCTACAAGAGACTTTGCCAGCGCCGGCAGTTTTATTCCGCCTGTGTCCCTCGAGTCGAGTCATGGGATCTCTCCTCCCCCAGTGGTTCAGTTGGATCGAAACCCAGTCCTCGTCTAGAGCCCACCGAGAGAGAGAGAGAGAGAGAGGATCCGACCCCAGAACGACCCAAGCCCATGGTCCGCGTGGTGTCGTGTCGCTTTATGCGCATCAGCTGCAGCGAAGACGACCACCCGCTCTTCCGACGCTACTACGCGAGGTAGGACCGAGTCATCTTGTGTAGACGAGGGGGCACACATAATTTCTGACAGAAGCTGCTAATATATTCTAACCAAAAAGGAGCAACAGGGAGCGCGGCGTCAAAGTACGTCGCTGTGTAGTACTAGTACTAGTACTGTGGCTTTTGGTCTCTCGTCATCCACCTACTAAGACGGACTCTCGTGCTCCAGCTCCTGCGCTGCTTCCCACATTGCTGTCCAGAGCATGTCCAGCGCTGCTACTGCGGCACCAGCATCCACGTGATGGTGACGTTCAACTCGGAGTTGCCTCCTGCCGGGCTGCTGGTGTGCGCTCGATTCGAACCGTCCCGGGTCGTCCCGCTGTGGCCGTCGAGCTTAGCCGAAGCTCCGGCCCAGGACGACGCCAACGAGCGGAAGCTGCGTCCAGGCGAGATCGTGTCGCTGCCTGAGAGTCTCCTCCCCTCTGGGAACCGGAAGGCAAAGCAGACGACTTGGATAAGAGCAGACAGAGAAGGAGAAGCGAAGCAGAACTCAAAGGTTTGGCTGCTGTATCTGGTCCAGTAGCTAGAGGGACTCAGTGTTAAGAGTATTGTGGTTTATTGTGATTTTTGTCATGTTACGTCATCTGGAGAACGCAACGCTGTACGTGCTGAACAACCACCGGTACCCCAAGTGGCTCTACACCTACGACAGCAGCGTCACCAGGACACAGCGAGAAATGACGCACCATTTGGTCGTCTACGTCTGCCAAGTTACCGGAACCCAGTCCCAGTATGGAGAAGTTGATGTCATTGTGCTCGCGCGTCACGAGTCGCCTGGCTTCTCCCTCGTCTCCTACCGGCGGTCTGGTAACAACGCCAGCGATGCCGGGTGCGATCTACCGGCGATAGAAGTAGCAGCGTCAGGTAGCGACTTTGCTGCCGTCGACGTCGACACTCGTCACGCGGTCTCTCCAGCACCAAATGATATGGAAATTGATTCACGTTCTCCTGAACTGATGCGACAGCACCCCGACATATACGAAACCAAGCGGGCGCGTACACACAATACACAGCAAATGCAGTTCCAGACTTGCCCCATTCTGTCCAAGCAGCTACAAGAGGAAAGGCGTCAACATGCGTTACGTGGGGTTTTCCTCGAGTCTTATCGGCATCGAGATGGGGCTGCTGTCAATCTTGGAGCTAGCCAAGATCACCACTATTTGTGGCAGCTGGGGCCAAGCGCACGCACCTGCGGCTTTCGAGACAAAGGGCAGCACCTTCTTATACTGTGGCGATTTATTCAAAGCCTGTCGTTGGGTAATCTTGGATTCGATGCCGATGCCATGGACAAAAGTGTTCGGCCCTTTTGGCTGCGTGCAGCAGCTGCACTGTGCGAGCCAAAACCAAACTCCACCAAAGAATTCGAGGATGTGGTGCGCTTGTTTCTCGGGGAAACGTTTAAGGATGGAGCGGGCGTTTCAGGTTCAGGTTCAGGTTCAGGTTCAGCTCCCAAGGCGCCTTTGAGTCGCGTCATTCGAGTGGCTGCGCATCTCTTTTTGCGCGCGCTCACGTCGTGTACTATCCAGCGGCTTCTATTGTCTGCGTGCATGATGCAGAGTAACGCGACCAGTACGCCGCAGCTTCAAGAGCGATTTGTGTTGCTGCTGTCGGATCTATACGACGCGATTGGTGACGTGTTGGGAGAGGTGACAGTGGATATGGTCCATAGGCTACGAGGAAATCAAGCCTTATCGCTGCCCGCGCTAGTGGATGACGTGTTGTCTCTCGTCTACAGCCTACCACGCTTCTCTGCATTGCGAGGAGAGGTCTCGACCTTGCTTTTAAGCCAGGAACCGGCAGGCTCCCTGTCCGAGGCATTGAATTGTGCTTTCCAGACGTTTGTCGCTCTGGCGCGCGAGGCGATGATTGTGCCGATAAACATGCAGCATACGAAAAAATACGCGCAGCAACAGCCTCTCGCGGCAAGACCAGGACACAACGACCCGGAATGGAATCAGCGGTGGTTGCTGGAGCCTGGCTCTTTGCAAATAGCTCACGTCGCGTCCGGCACAGCAAGAGACGCTCTGAGCTTAGCCGATTTCGCGCAGCTTGTCTACGAGTTCGGCTGTATTGACATCACCATTGCAGACGACAGGTCGAGTTTGTCGCTGCAATCCGCGTACTCCCTTTCAGGCGGTGCAACAGTAACTCCAATGACTTTGGTACTTGACGGCAGACTGCGCGTGTTTCGTGCACTCCCTAGCGGGATATCGTCCATGGTCTCGACAGCCGGAGGGTGGTCTCTCGGTGACTATACGGCTGCTTTTTCGGAAGATGCGCATGCGCTTAATGTGGACTTCTTCATCTTCGCCGACGTCAAGACGAGTGCATATGCGCGCGGTGATCGACGGACGGACCGCCACGTATCGGGGGGCAATAGCCACGACGAGGTACAGCTGCGCCGGGTTAAGTTGTCGATCAAACTGGAGGAAGATGTCGGCATTGGTGACTCCGGAGATATATTCGCTTTCGTGCATGGAACTGTGTACAGCTCAAGTTACACACCTGCAAGCACGTCAGTCACCGAGCGAATGCAAGGACTCAAACTGTCGGAAACTTCAACTGTGGACCGAGCAGCAGTCTGGAGGGAAGCCAAGTGGGCTCCGTTGTGGAAGTTGCAGACAGGATACATTGCGCTGCCTCGGGTTGGGTTTGTTTGAGTCCTGACACTGAGGTAGGTGAAGGCAGTAAAGATGCGAATCGTCCACATACTGCAGGAAGTATAACTTACAACGTACTTCTCACTTTATGAGGTCCTATGCAATTGACTGCAGCCGCCACTAAAAGGTCCATTCATCAGCCTTTCCATTGTGGTCCATCTTGATCGCAAAGAGGGATTTGTGTCAAGCACGTGGACATTCCTTTGACTTCTTCGCTTGACACGACACAACGCATCTGCATGTGTACAGTAACTAGGACGCAGCGCATTCAACGCGATAGATACAAAGCCTTTAACTTCAGTACACTCAGATTGCGACGTAGCCCGCCTGAACTTCGACTACAGATGTCCACTTTAACGTGTTCCAGACCACACTTCGGTCTGCGCTCGACATCTTGCAAAGCTCCACTCCACAGCTTGGACGTCTGTAGGTCGAACCGCACACGGTTCCGTGCACAACAACGAAAACATCCCTGGGGTAAGCTGCGTCCATGGACTCGTCCGCGCCAAGGTCCTGTTCTAGGACGAGTGACAGGCTGATCCGGCGCACCATCGTCCCTGGACTCTTTGTTGGGCTTGTCCACGTGGACTCAGGGGTACACGAGGGGGTGTTTGATATCGTGGTCTCCTCTTTGAAGGCGAAGAAGCGGAGGTTCAAGCACTGCCCGTCGTCCGAAGGCATGGTCTGGTAGTCACCGATAGACCATCCTCCAGCCGCTGCAATCCCCGTCGAGATGCCACTTGGAAGTACATGAAACCCACGCAAACGGCCGTCAAGCACTAGCTCCATGGGCGATATCGCCATGGCACCGTCGAAGGAGAGGGCCGTTCGCAGCGACATTCTGCCCCTCTCTACTGTTATATCAATGCAACCAAACTCGCGAATGAACTGCGCGACAGCAATCAGGTCTAATGCCTCACGTGCGTCGTGCTTCGTCCCGTTCTCGAGGGAGTTATAGCGCACGGACCCAGGGTCCAGAAGCCACCGATTGTTCCACAGGCTCTGCGATGTGCCTCCAATTTCGCCGCTCCAACGCTCTGGTCGAGGGTCTTGCTGCTGCCGCAAAACCAACATCGACTCATGGGCTTGCGCTGAGAATACGTGGAAAGCGTGATTCAAGGCATCAGACAGAGCGTTCGGCGTCTGTCGATCCAGAAGCAACGCTGAAATCTCGTCTCGGAGCGCGTTGAAGTGCGTCCGTCCGTAGATGAGAGACAATACATTATCCACGAGCACCGGCACGGGGGTTGGCTGCCCTCCTGCCACATTTGCACCACCACTTGCGCACACCTCACGCAGAACGCCACCAAGGATATCATACAAGTCCAGAACGAGCGAGACGAACCGCTCCTGGAGCCACTGCTTATTTGATGCGCCGTCCCCCACTTGGCATGCTTCTCGAAGAAGACGCTGGACAGTGCGCGATGAGTGCGCGCGCAGAAAGAGATGAACACTTGTTCGAACTGTGGCTTGGTCGCGATCCGAATGGGTGTTTGTGTCGGGTTCATGAGCTGTTCTGTGATCGAAAATGTTGCTGAGGAACGAGGCCACAACTCGCTCGAGGTCGGCACTGAAGCTGATCGATGGAGAGCGGAGAGCTGCTGCTGCACGAAGCCAGTGGGAATGGATGTGGCTCTCGACCGTGTCAGCGCTGAATTTGAGATCACTTAACGATACGCGCTGGATGAAGCGCCACAGAATAAGCAGGTGCTGGGCTCTTTCACGAAACGCTGGCTCACGAAGGCAAGCCTCCTTCTGCCACAGGTATTCGTCGTTCACCGAATCAATTGCACCTGGATGATCTCTTGAATTAGCCGGTGTTCGGGACACGGATCTTACACGATCTGGCTGCTCCAATCGCCACCGCTGGCGTTGCATTTGCCTTAACATTTGTTGTTGTTGCCGCCACTGCTCGTTGTGTCGATGATCCGCGTGTTGCTCGAGAGTAAACGTCCGATTTGTGTCGACAGGCGACAGTTCAGGCGCGCCCCGATCATATGGTCCCATTTCCACGTCGTCTGACCTTGCAGGCCCCACTTCAGGCGAATCAACTTCAACCGCAGCGAATTTGCTGTCCGGAGCTGTCTCCACAGCAGGTAAATCGCACCCCGCGTCGCTCGAGTTGTTGCCCGACCGTCGATACGAGATCAGCGTGAACCCTGGCGATTCGTGGCGTGCGAGTACCGCAGCTTCAACTTCTCCATGCTGCGACCTCGCTCCTGTGAGCTGGAAGACGTAGATGACCAGGTGGTGGGTCATCTCCCGCTGCGTCCTAGTGACGCTGCTGTCGTAGCTGTACAGCCACTTGGGGAACCGGTGGTTGTTGAGCACGTACAGCGTGGCGTTCTACAGTGTACCAGGGACACATTAGCTCCCAAGTGGGTGGGTGGATGGGTGGATGGGTGGGTACCTTGGTCGTCTGCTTGGGTTCGCCCTCTCTGTCCGCTCTGATCCAGTGCGTCTGCTTCGCCTGGCGTCCGCCGGCCAGCAGACTCGCAGGTAGCGCCACCATCTCCCCAGGCTGCAGTTTGCGCTCGTGGTCTTGGTAAGCGTCCCCCTGGGGAGGATCCGCTACCGGTACATTGGTCGGCCAGAGCGGGACGACCCGCGACGGCTCGAAGCGCGCGCAGACCAGCAGACTGCCGTGACTGGCAGGCGGCAGCTCGGCCGCGAACGTCACCATCACGTGGATGGACGACCCGCAGTAGCACCGCTGGACGTGCTCCGGACAGCAGTGCGGGAAGCATCTCAAGAGCTGGCGGTAGGAACAAACACAACAGTACAGCACAGCACAGTACAGTACACCATACACGTCCATTGTTAACCCAGGGTACAATAGCGTCAGTCATAGGCGATGGACGCACCTTGACGCCGCGTTCGCGGTTGCTCCTAACACACGAAGACGGACGAGTGAGTCAGTACTCGGATCTTTTGGGAGGGGTACAGTACTAGCTGGTACTCTACTCTACTCTACTACCTGGCGTAGTAGCGTCGGAAGAGCGGGTGCTCGGCTTCGCTGCAGCTCAGGCGCATGAAGCGGCAAGACACGACGCGCACCATTTGGGCGACGCGTGGGTGCGGCAGGGAGGATTTCGAGATGAGCGACAAGCGCCACGGGGGACTCGGGAGGGGCCAGTTGGGCCCAGAATAAGCACAAGGCGGGGGACGCACCGCGGGAGAAAAAACTTCCTTTTTCCTTCGCTGAGTAAGCATGCAGTGCTCACCACCCGAGCCTCAGTATTACTGCGGCTGGGCTCAAAATAGTATCCAGACTGTAATCATAAACCAGGCAATTGCGAAGACTGGCGCCAGTATTGTAGCACGAGCGTGCCAAGCTGGCCGGTTTCAGCTGGTTGTAGTGTAGTTTCCGCCCCCTATGCAAACCGCGTGGGTCTGAGAATGATTACCTGCAGTGGAGACGCGACCGCTTTTCTGCGTGACCGCAAGGCGAATTCGGCTTGAAAGTCGAGGCGCCGCCTGTGACATTGGGTGAAAATATCATCAATGGCGTACATGTATATAATAACGCACCTCGTGTTGCACAGTCAAGTTCTGATATTGTATAATATACTATGTACCGGTAGCTACTGACTACGTAAAATAATTATTCAATACCAGAGGTTTACAAAACAGCGTGTTCAACGTCCACTCCTCAAGCGTGTGCCTTCTCTATCGGTGTCGCTAATGGTTGGTACATCGGGCTCTTGGCGGTCTCGTCCTTGGGCGACACGATAATCGACAGCTGCTTGTCGGCCAGCGTGCACGCCTCCTCTTGAGCGATGGCCGAGCGGTTCGGTCGGAATCGCATGTACACTGCGATCTGCGTGATGCTGAGCACGATGCCCACGATGTTGATCGACATGATGATCATGTCGTTGTCCACGATCGAGATCGAGACCCACAGCACCGTGCTGAAGACCATCATGACGCTGATGTTGATCGGCAGCGAGGCCGCCGACCTGCTCCTGATGACGTGGCGGATGGTGCCCAGCGGCGACGCGTACATCCAGATGTTGACCACCAGCCCAACGTAGCCCAGCGTCTTGCCTACGTGGTCGTCGCTCTGGTTCGTGAGGCCTGTGACCCCGACAACGACATACAAAGTGAGGACAGCGCAGAACGCCAGTCCAGCCGCGAGAAGTCGGTGAAGAGAGCGGCGGTCGGCGGCGTAGCGATAGTAAAACGCCGTGAACACGATCGAAGCCAGCTCTCCGAAGAGTTGGGTCGCCATGAGAGGGAAAATGCTGTCGGTCAGGTAGCCGTATATCGTCCTGGTCGAGTGGAAAAAGGTCAGTTCAGTTCTGTATGCGATGGAGAAAGGTTAACTAACTGCACAGTACTCACCACAGGTAGTTGTTGACAACCATTGCAACCAGCGGCAGGGCCGCCATTTCGCCCGTACTCTTGTGTTTGTGGACGTTGATGATATCGGGCCCCGGGCTCAGGATCATCCCGCACTGGGCAATGGAGGTCGCCACCCGGAGCAGAGTCATCCAGACCCCCATCGTCACGTGCGTCGCGCTCGGAGCGAGTTCGAAAGTGAGCCTGGGCGGCCATCGGCTTCATGCACTGCAGTAAGTCTATAGAAGTCTACACTCTGTGATGCGAAGACCCCAGTGCCTCGAGTCTAAACCCGTTGATGCGAAGGCCCCGATGGATGTACAGGGAGGGGCACCGTCAAAGATCGCGGTCTAAACTCGCTGATGTGAAGGCCCCATCCTCCTT
This sequence comes from Phytophthora uliginosa, assembly GCA_024679075.1. Classification (NCBI taxonomy): domain Eukaryota; phylum Oomycota; class Peronosporomycetes; order Peronosporales; family Peronosporaceae; genus Phytophthora; species Phytophthora uliginosa. The sequence goes on along the minus strand of JAIKVD010000072.1, from coordinate 5,106 downwards.
CTCGACGCACCCGGACCAACGCTGCGAGTCCCGCTGGTCGCAACTCTGCTGTTGCAAATCGTCCGACACGATCACGACTGGCTCGCTGACGCGCGCGGCTACCGCTGAGTCAAAAGTGCAAAAGTGTCATTTCTGTATTTCATCGGAGAACTACTATTAATAATCGCCTCAAGTCCGCGTCGTCTCTATCGGGGACGCTAGCGCCTGGTACATGGGGTTCTTGGTGGCCTCCAGCATGCCGTCCTTCGGCGAGACTACGATCGCGAACTCCTTGTCTGCGAGCTCCAGCGCCTCCTCTTGGGCGATCGTCGGGTGCTTTGGTCGGAAGCGCATGTACAGCGAGATCTGGATGATGCTCAGCAAGATGCCGGCGATGTTCAACGACATGATGAGCATGTCGCCGTCCACGATGGAGATCGCGAACCACAGCGCAGTGGTGAAGAACATCATGACGCTCAAGTAAATGGGCAACGAAGCTGCTGACCGCGTCCTCAGCACGTGTCGGACGGTGCCCAGAGGGGACGCGTACATCCAAATGTTGATCACGATGCCGACGTATCCCAATGTCTTGCCCACTTCGTCGTCGGTTTGGCTCGTGACTCGGGCGACGCCCAGCGCCACGTACAGCGTGATGGCAGCGCAGGCTGCAAACCCCGCGGCGAGCAACTTGTTCAGCGCTGGGCGGTTGTTCGTCCAGCGGTAGTAGACCGCTGTGAACACGAAGGCGGAGACCTCGCCGAAGAACTGCGTCACCATGAGTGGGAAGATGCTGTCGGTGAGGTACCCGTACAAGGTCCTGGAGATAACGAGCGCGTGACGTTAATCTCGATACTGTACGGGGTGGACACGTTGCAATGGGGACTTTCTCACCACAGGTGGTTGTTGACGATCATCGCCACCAGCGGCAGTCTCGCCCGTGGTTTTGTGCTTGTGGACGTTGAGGATGTCGGGCCCGGGACTGAGGATCATGCCGATCTGCGCGATGGAAGTCACGACGCGAAGCAGCGTCACCCAGACCGCCATAGTCGCTGGAAATGCGGTGTGGAGCTCGAGGCTAGTTGAAAATGGGCGAGATGGAATCGCTCGAGGTCAAGTCCCGAAACGCGGGTCGGTTTCGCTGACGTACGCACCGATTCGCAAGGATTTGCGACCGAGTTGAGGTCTTGATTGGGCGAAAAACGACGTTGAAGCGGAGTCTACAGACTCGATGAGGAATTTCCATAAATCAGTGATTTTCACTGAGATTTATCAAATCGATTTGTAGCAGTCCAAAGCACTGAATCAGTGATAGTAATATGGAAGTACTATTGTGATTCCCGTCTAAATTTGCCGAGTCGGGTCGGTTTCAAGAATCGCCCCATACAATTCCCTAGTCAATTTTGGAATCGCCGGAGCAGCCGAGGAGCCGCATGTCATGGCTGCATTCGTACTTAAACGAGCATATATACAAAGCTGTATACGCTCGGGCGATTGCGGCGATTGCGCGGCGGTTGATTGAACCAATCGCCCATGGGAATTTTGAGTAGAACCTACAATACTCAGCGCATAGTACAAAAGCAACTACAGCTAGCGGAGCGCGCTTGCGCTGCCAGTGCCTGTCATGCATATTTTGTTTTCGGTATCCCCCATGGCACCACCTATTAGACACACGCAAAATACAGCCCGGTCGCCCAAAAGACCGGAAGATGTCCACGTGTTGGCAGTGCCACCTCGAACTAACATGTAAACACAGCATCGACACTGAAGCAGTACCTACTCCGCAAGTCTGGCTTCGGACCAAAGGTGGTGGCTCTCCAAAACGAGCGCAAGAAGCTTGCCATCCGCCTGACCTTGAAGGTCTACTCCATTAAGAGGGAGTTGGACAAGGTGGCCTGCGGAGAGCGAAGACGAGGAAACCAGGACTGCGTGCGCACCCAAGCACATCTGGGTCACTGGCACTGAAACTGTGTTGGCTCATGGTATTGTAAGACGGCGAAGTTAGTAGGATGCATCTATGAGACTATACTTTGCGCTTAGTAATATGGCTTTACAAGTTACAGTTTGATAGTAGTAGTATTTTCACTTACGAAATGTTATCAGTGAACGGTGATACCATTTCACCATCATCTCAGTGAAAATCACTGATTTATGGAAATTCCTCCAGACTCGATAGGAAGAGCTCATCTCTACATCGCACTCGGAAATCTGACTGACTATACGGACGACTGGCTGCGGACACAGAACACACCCGACAGGCGACGAGGACGCTGCTCAAGATCTATAACGCCGTGTCGGTTGTTGTCGTCACGCCACACACCAACTGCGGTATCCACCCAGAGCCGAGTGTACAAGAGGCTATCGTCGCCAACGCCTCACAGCGCAGGCTGAAGGGGTTCAGGGCCATACTCTACCATAACTCTCAGTAATGCGAAGACTCGGTGCGCTTGAGCTTCATGCATGAGTTGGGCATGACGCTGCTAAGTCATGTAAAACACAACAGATTCGATCGCGTTGAGACCAGCAACGAAATAGTCGCTGTCCACTAGCCCCGTGTTGTGATTGCACTTCGGTGTGTACGAGGCTGGGTCCCGACCGCAAGGCACCCGGCTTGCGCGTGCCGGCGCGTGCCACGGGAGATTGCAGTTGAAGTGAGACGAATGGTGCAATCTGATTGGCGGATCGGGTTGGATCGGATGGATTTGATTGGGTGAGAATTGATTAGCAAATGGCATTCCCGCTAAGGTCTGCGACCAATTTCGTAGTGCCAACCAGTTTCGTGTTAGGATCGGTATTATCCAATTAGACGTCGCACATGAGAACACAAGCGTACTATTGGCAGAATCAAAACAAGGCTTCTCAGCCTGTCATTTTCTATAGCAAAGCATCGCTGATTTTGGCGGGCACCGATGCAGTTTGCCGCCATTTTACGAATGGCCTCGAACTACACACAAGATCATCTAACGGCAGCCGTTGAGGGTGCTCAGTGGGAATCCCGCTACAACAGTCGCAGCGGAGTTCAAGATACCGGTCAGCACCCTGCGCAAGTGGGTCAGCAACGCGAAGAAGGGTATACTAAGGCAGCGTCGAGGGCCGAAGCCGCTATTACCTCTCGACTCGGAAGAAGCGATCCAAGACTGGATCATTGGCCGCCAGATTGTGCGCCACCCGGTTGGACGCGCCGACATCATGAAGAAAGCAACCGAGATATCGGAGTTGGTTGCTGGCCGCGCTGTCACAGACGGTTGGTATACCAGGTTCATGCAGCACCATCCTGACCTCACCGATCGAAGTGCCCAGGTGCTTTCGAAGACGCGGAACACTGTTGACTTTGACGATGCGCGATTGCTCTTTAGCTCTCTGGCCAAGGCGATCATTGAGTCGAATGCGTCCGCCGATCAAGTGTTCAACATGGATGAGACCACGTTCTACAAAGCTCCAAAAAGCAAACGCGTCATCGCCGTGCGTCGATCAAAGAACGTGTGGATGGCTACGCCTACTACAAGCTTTCACATGACGACCATTGCTTGCGGCAGTGTGGCTGGATTTGTGGTCCCCCCGGTCTTCATCCTACCAGGAAAGCCAGTGAGTTTCGATATCCTGAAAGGAATTGAAGTTCCTGGCGCCGGCGTCGCGGGAACACCAACCGGATTTCTCAACATGGAGCTGTTTGAGCTGTGGCTCTCGTTTTTTGCGGCGGCGGTACTGCTGACCGTGAAACGCCCGCTCATTGTGGTTATGGATATGTTGCAATATGGTGCCACTTACTCTGAGAGCAGAATTCGTTCTCGTAGTCAGGCTCCTGGTACTGCTTGATCGAGGAAGCTAGGGTGGATAGAGAAGAAGCTCGAACAAAATCGCTCAGTGGGGTTGCTCTGCTTGTTGTAGAAATTTAAGAGAGTGAGGCGAGGAGTCGTGCTCCGAGAAGGTTGGTTTCGAAACCAACGCTAGCCTACTAGATATGAAAATATGAATAGTTCTTGTCGTTCCTTCTTGTGCAACCTGATGCAGCTTGCTGCTTTTCACCAATCTGGTGACACGACCTCCCCTGAAGACAACTTTGATTGTGCTTCAGCACTTGCAAAGGAACTAATTAGAAGTTCTGGCGTTCCCCGCTGAATCGCTGATCCCACGAAATTAGCTCCGTGTTGCTGTCCGCGCAAACGACTTGAGCCACGCGGGTTCATCCCATTTGTCTTCCGCAGAAATCGTTTGATGAGGCCCAGTACCGACTGCAAATTTGTGGCAGGTTCCCACGTGATATTGTCAGCTACTCCAACCCACTTGCATTTATACTCGTCGAGACCGTCCGCTGTGAATTGATGGTCCAAAATCTCCTCAATAAGGTGGCCTTCGGTACCATCCTTCAGTCGAACGGTGGGTACGGCGTTGTCTCGCGTCAGAGATCCATCTTTCCGAAAGAGTTTCAGACTCATCGTATGAAATACAGGATATAGCGGGCTCTCCTGAGGCAGATTCAGCCGATACGACGTGCTTCCATGAACATTTTCCACGACCTCGTAAGGACCAATCCACTTCGGAGCTAATTTCCTCTTCGTAGCACCAGTTGTCTCGACACTCAAGTTTTTTGTTGATACTAGCACCATGTCTCCGACTTGGAATGTTTGATCGCGTCGCCCTTTATCGTACTGTAGCTTCATTTTCTCTGCTGAGACTCGGATTTGAGCTTGGAGCTGCCGGAGAATTGTTTCCATGTGAAGCAGAAATTTCGTAGCAGCTTTTGCTTCAGAAGTCGGAGCAGCTCGAACATCAAGATTAATCGGCATCGCTGGGTTGTATCCTAAATCAGCAAAGAATGGCGACATCTGAATCGATTCCTGGTGGTGTCGGTTGTACGCAAACTCTGCAAGGGCGAGAAACGAAGCCCCGTCGTTCTTGTAGCCCCCTACGTAGCTCCGCAACTAAGTCGCCAAAATCGCATTGACTCTTTCAACTTGTCCATCCGTTCGTTGTTGATAAGCTGCTGACATCCTCAGCTTGGTTCCTAGGAGTTTTGCGCACTCCTGCCAGAAGTGTGATGTAAATTTTGAGTCACGATCCGAAGTAATGTCTCGGGGAATCCCATGATATCGCACATACTGGTTCAAAAATACTCTCGCTAGCTCCTTT
>JAIKVD010000071.1:0-35481 GCA_024679075.1 Phytophthora uliginosa | reverse complement strand
TGGGTGGGGGGGGGTCATTTCTCCACTTCAACATGGCGACCAAGCAATACCCGGCAAAGCACGATGATCTGGTTGAGCAGTCAGCGCGCTCATGACTGCACTACACGCTTCTCCAAAATAAGATAGATGCAGCACCCAGAAAATTGCAGTTAGTGAAACGGTCAATGAGGTCGGCATTCTCGGCGTCTCTGCGCAAAATCGAGTGAGCGAAAAGCACAAAACATGATATTCTGAAAAGCTCGTCGTCCCATCTTCATTTTAAGCTTATCGTTAGACCATCGGCCACAGTGGGGCCGCTATCAAATAAGACCAACATAGACCAATTGGAGGCCGTGATTTGAATCGTCTCCAGTATGCTATGTAGCTCTTGACGACAATGTCGACGACAGGGGTCATAAAGCATTTCATAACATTTGATGAAAATATTAATGTTTAAGGGTTTGTAGCGCCTGTCGCTGCTCCCAGCCTGCCGGGCAGCTACCCAAGTGTTATGGCTTGCAGCTCCCACCCTCGCCTGCGCTTAAATTGGCTTATATGATGCGGTACTGTCGGCAGGGGGGGGGGGGTATGCTGCTCGATTTGGTAGCGCTAGGGACGACACTCCCAGGCGACTTCCAGGCGATCGCTGCATGACGGCATGCCACTCAATTTACGACAAGCACTGCATTATGAAGAAGGGTATGTTAGTTTATGAACTAATGCCAGCCTGCTTGCTTTGTTGAACTATACTAGCGCAGATTCCATGATGCCACTTGCAGTCGAGACTGTTGGCTTCGTCTTCTTCCGCTTGCACGCACCTCTGCTGGTGCTATTAGCCTCCATTTCCTGCAGCACATCGTACGTAAGCAACTGTCCGCCAAATGTGACCCACTTGCGCTTCTTGCCGACATGCTTGCGCGGCGGTGCGGGAACTTATGGAATTGTCCCCAATCACGGCTTTCATCTGTAGCCACGTCGCTACATGGACATGACGCGGCGCTCGTAAATGTTTGCAGCTGCGCATCCATCTTGACCAGCGACAGCGGGAACAATCGGCTAGCCTTGAAACCTCTCTCGATATTACGGCCAATCTTATATCCTCTCCCCGCCATGCCAGCTACCTTGGTCGCGTCGTCCTTGCTGATGTTAAAGCATCCATTGCAGGGGCGGACGGAGGGTCAAAATGGGGGGGGGGGTCAATCAGACACCAGCTCTATAAGCGCAAGCAACTGAGAAGGGTTTGCCCTCTGTTGGGTGGTCGTCTTCCTCCATGGAAGCCCGAAGAAACCACCAGCCGTTATATAAGGATAAGGAGAAAAACGCCTTGGCGTGAAAGATGATGGATGGGAAAGGAGTAGAGGTGATTTTCGAACTTGCTGAGTCAGGTCCTACCCAACTCCTTCCCGTCAACTCTTCCAGACCTAGCGTCAAACCACCCATGCGAGGTAATGAAGGCCCTCGAAAAGCACGACCAGCTTCCTCCGTTTCTTACTGACGCCCGCTTATATCTGACAACCGATTCTAGCCAATCAAACTACTTTATCATCACCCTCCACTTTTTACTGACAGCACGAAGTCAAATTGTTCAAGCACCTGTCACTTCCCAATCTACGTGAGCGCAGACGCACCGCCATTACAGCAGCAGATAAGATCGCAGCGCTCGATGTTTGGGTCAGTGCTGCAACATCACTGCGGTTACCAATGCTTTCTATAGCGGACTAGATGAGTTTGCGCATAAACAGCGGTGTAAGTTTATCTATCAGTGGTGACAGAAGCGCAAGGGCATCGATTTGGTTTGTACGAGGCTCGTGGGTGTGCCAAAAAAAGGCTCAGCCGAGCGGCACAGGTACGGCCCTCCCCCGCCGAAGCCGAGTAGAAGCTAGTAGTATGCGTCAATGAGTTGAGGCGCGGCACACATTACTTTTATACCCATTTTTGTAGCAATTCATGATGGTCTTGATGAATTACGTTTTGCACTTCACGAATTTGTTTTTGCCCTTGCCGAACTTCGCTAGCACATCGCGAATTACGCCTGGAAAAGGTGTACTGGTCACAAGCATTGGTACACTAAGTTGCGGCGGTCGTTGCAGGGCCATTTTAAATAACTCAACAAAACTGTTGAGACCGTTCGAATCAGCGGGATTTCTGTAACAAGCAATGACGCCTTCCAGAGCGACCATAATCCAGTGAAACTGAAAGGACCTCTTCGATTTTGACGAATCATTTCGCTTCTTAGATATTTTTCTCAGATCTGAGCAGGGTCTAGGCACTTCGATAACGAAAAAAATTGCAACCTATTTTTTTTAATTTAATCATATAGACTGTTAAATCTAATACTCGTCAATCTCCTCTATCGCTTCCAAATAATCTCCCTCAATGTTCTGGACGTGCCAGCATGCTCTAAGTCACGTCTTCAACGTGGTGCCATCGATACCCCTTACTGATTTTTGCCTCCATCTCATTCATTGTGCTGCATGATTTTCTGCCGATTGGATTCTTAATAGCTGCCCTAATTAGCTCTATAGACTGCAGGTCTGGACGTTACGGAGGCGTGAATAGCACTTTGTGTCCCCATTTCGAAGAAATCTTCAAAGTCTCGTAGTTCGGCTGACCTCTCTTCTCCTCGACAAGCTGTTACAGCGTTTTTTCTTCATTTACATGCTTGCTGGTACTCCTTGGCGAAAAAGCCATTTCGGGTGGATTTCTTTATTATTTCCCTTTGTTGGACCAGCGTCGACGGTACGCTTGTGATACAGACAACGATGTAGAAATACGCCACATCCATGTACTTGTTGCTCATACTGAATATTACTATTGTACAAAGGACGAAGAAACACTTTCTTGTTTCTTGGTCGACCTTTTTTCCACTACTTCCTTTCTTCTTAAATTCCTTCTTGGGGTGTTGTAGGATAGGACACTGGGACATCACCTTCGTCACTAGTGCAGTTTGCTCCTTGGCAGGTGGTTCAGCAGCACAAGCTTTGGCGGTCTCGTCTTCACCCAACAGGACATTCCTCACCGTAGCAAGGTCAGGCACTGCTCCACCAACGTTGTTCCTGTTGAACATTCGCACTACGTTGCGGTGACTGTCAACCACGCCTAGCAGCATGATGTTCACCATATCTGCATCTGATGTCTGTAGATTATCCATCTGCAGTGAGCGCAGCGAATGGAACAAGCGGATAATGAGGTTTCCTGATGAAGGAAGACGTGCACGTGTGCAACGGACATTATTACTCAAGAGGCACCGATAGGACTGCGGGGGTTTTAGGCCAGCCGCAGAGCGCCGTGAAACTCCTCTGGTAGGCAGAGTTTCCCACAGCAGCAGCACGATGAAGTGGACGGCGGCGCGGACTGCTGCTGAGCCTCGGTGTGGTGGCGATCCTCGGGGCCAGCAGCAGCATGATGAAGTTGACGGGGGCGACAGGATGAATTGGACTCGACGAAGATTGCTGCTGGATCTCAGGGTTGTGGCGGCGGTCGAAGCCAGCACCAGGATGACATCCAGATGAGAAGGGGTGGCTTGGCAAGCTGAGCGTCATGTGAGTAGATAACCTCGTCTATCAATGAATGTATGAACGATTTAACAATGCAACAGGATAGCTATCGGTCTAACACTTGAATCACATCGTATGTTGGTTGTTGCAGAGCTTGAGCACGTGCAGCGGGGATCCTTCGATGATCTTACCTTCCTGTTGAAGTTGTTGGTACCTGCTAATGTGTTCGTTTAGCTTGTCTTCTGCATGCATCCGCTTGAGAACCTTAACAATCGTTCCGTGTGATTTTGCCTTGATGTTCTTAGCTTCAAGGAATGCAAGGATATTTGCCTCCGCCTCGCGCCCCGAGCTCACGACACGTCCCTTGGCGTCGCTCTCATCTTCTGTCACGTTGTATCCCATCGGCAGGAAAATCCGCATGAAGGAGACTGTGACCTTGCCCTCGTGATGGCGCCGACGGTTTTGACGCGCGTTAGCCGGCGGGGGCAGGAACCACTCGTACCACACGGATACCAGTGGTTTCGCCCGTGAATGGGCTCGGGCTGAAGTAGCGCATGCAGCATCGGATGGAAGTATTGGCTGGCCAGCAGCGCCGGGTGCAAGCTGAGTGTTGTCTGCTCCCGATGGTTTCTCAAGGCGCCTCACCCGCTGGTTCAACTCCTTCACATCGGCTGCCAAGCCACCAAGTAGCTGCGCCTGTTGCTCCAGGAGCGAGGTTTATCTACGCAAGAACCCATCGTCGCCTGTACGCCGCGGTGTGGGGCTGCATGGTGCGCCCTTCTCGGGTTGCTGTAAGGTACGATGAATAACAATTGCCCAGGCAGCAATCTCAGCATCTGTCCCCTGTACCTGACTCAATGCTTGTCGAACTCGTTTGATGTACGGTGATTCAGGAGAATGCTGCAGCATTTCGGGTTAGTGGTGAATGGCGGTGGCGGTGAGCACGTCGACAACATCGTCTCGCAAGCTCAGGCCGTCCGTGAAGCCTTGAGATGCGTTGAATAGCTTGACTTGAAGCAGGCGGATCCGACGCAAAACTACTGCGTCGAAGTCCGCGAGGGTAGGCAGTCGTGAGATAGCTTTGCAATCCCATCCAGCTAACGATTTGCCAACCATTTGATCTTCCTACGTCGTGCTCACTATGTAGTTGAATACTTTGCTCACAGCGGTCATCCCCCCCCCCCCCCCGTCTAGAATCCATTGTGTGCTGATTTTGCTGTCGCTATTCGCATTTTGCGCAGCCCACGCCGAAATGAATGGGACAACAGCCCTCTCGTCAGGTTATTGTCCTCATTTAGGCAGACCGCACTCCACTTCTGCAGCACGCGATTGACATACGCGTGTATTCCAGGGACAGCAGCCTTTTTCGCAGGAGATTTCGAGGATGGTGGCTCAGCGTTGCAGCTTGACAGGCATTCGGCACGCGCATCTAGGAGTTCGCGGAGATGTGTTTCACCAATTTCAGTAGGCAAGTCCTTGTGTGTATCTCGCGCTTCTTGTGATGATGTGATGATCACAGGTGTCTATTTAACTATAGTTAATAGCTTCCTGAAAAGTCCTAAGCCACTGGACAATTGGCTGCCTGTGCCGCGGTTTATCTACGGCTGGGTTGTGTGCTCCTTTCAGTCTATCTCTGTATTCAAAGCAGTCGAGTACTTGTCGAAGTCGTAAACCGAACATCCGTCGGTCGATGCTTCTGGAATCTCGGTGAGCAACCGCTCTGAGTTGACGCAATGTGCCCCGCCAGATTTCCGTTGTACCTTGTAGCACCGGAATCTGCTCTTGCCGATGAACAATTCGGTTGCGTATCAGCCAGATTGAAGCTGTTGCAATACTACAGAAAGCCCACCAGATGAAGCGCGCCGCTTCGGTATGCTCTGTCGTCAATTCTCCAGACTGGGTGATGATCATTTGCTTGAATGGCTCTGTGAGGGCTGGTGGCGATCGCGAAGCCACAAAATACTTGTACTTCGGCAAATCCACACTTTCTACTTTTGTTCATGTCCAATGTTGGATTAGCAGTACCCATATTGCTACCGCGTGCGGGCATTCCCAGAAGAGGTGCTCCAGTGTCTCTTTGCACTCGTCGCATTGCTGTGTCATTGTGTGCGCTTTGCTCGCGTCCTGGGAAGTACAGATTAAGTTGGCTTACCGAAACCCGGTACGCTGTCCATGCTTGAAAAGCTGTTAGAGCATTTTGCCGAGCCCATAATTCTGTTGGTGTTTGGTCTTGCGTCGCCTTTACCCACTCAGACTGCGCTCCCTTACTTTGGAGTTTGGTCACCAGTTGTCCGAGGTGTTTGCCTAGACTTAGTCGAAATTTTCTGAAAGGTTGATTCTTGATAGCTTGTAGCACCCGTTTGTTTTTCACCTGCTCTGGAACGTCCCAGGGAAATCCGTGTAGAAGAGGAGTTGCCTCGATAACAATGCCTTCGTGGTGCGCATATTTGGCTAGCTCAGCCCCGTCCTGTAGTAGCTCCCTGTTGCAATCTACCCTGTCTATCCTCCAGTTGACCCCATCGGGTTCCTGATGCAGCGTAATTGTTCCTTGTGCTACTGTTCCTGAACATGGATTGCCCATTACTGTTTCCGTCGCTGACTTTCTCCAACAATATTGCCCTGACAGTGTTGGCGCGTGGCGAAGTGTTACAGTGGTGCTCATCTTTCCGAATTTGGCGCGTGTATCCTTTGGCGTCGCCACGACAATGTTGAGAAACCACCTCTGGAGCTTTGGTAGGGTATGATGTTTGACTTCCCCAGTTCGGCGAGGAACTGTCACCATGTATAAATCATTGTCTATACACCTTATGTTGAGCGCGTTCAAACTGCATGGTTGTATACGTGGAAATTGGCGTGCCCGTAACTCTGATCCAGTTTTACTGCATATCCATGGATTAGCAGCCCAGGAAACAGGAAAAGTATTCCAGAAACGGCGTATGTGACTTGGTACTATATCCATAACTGGAAATTCAGCTCCAGATGTGAGTAAATCATTGTGTCACCCTCACCCCACCAGCAGAAAGTCGAATCTTGAAGGCGCTGGATGCTGCTCACACTGTGACTGTGTCTTGCAGCGCGAACTGATTGGCCCGGTGCAATCCATTCTCCTACATCGAGACCAACATGTTGGTCACTGTCACCGCGTCGACGTTGGTGGTTGCTCTTTGCGCGTGGCGTTGGTGCCCATTCTCCCAACGGGTACACCAACTCGTCGTTGTATTCCTGCCAGAAGCTCCATGCCATCGTGTATTCGTCAGTTGGCCTGAGAAGCCATTGCATAGCGTGCTTGACCCGTTGCGTTTTTAGCGTTACGGCAATTGATGCGAGACCCAGTCCTCCTGCTTTCCTGGGTGTATGTACCAGGCTTGGATTCATTTTGTGTCGTACTGTATCTCTATCCTCTCTCCCATGCCAAAGAAAACGCTTTTGTAGGAGCATGAGCTCCTCGAGTGTCTCCAATGATGGTTGGAACATGATAGCTGTGAAAAGGAGTGGTGAGTATTCGGACGAAGCAAGCGGAACGCAACGGAGTGCAGTGAAGAGAAGCGCAGGTGAAGGGATACTCGGGTTTCCTGCAGAGGCAGCGGACAGCAGTATCAAGGACCAGCACAGACAGCCAAGAATACCAGACGGAGATGGCATCCGTTTCAGAACCGAAGACGAGCAACAGCAGTCAGTCAGAACAGCCTTCATTTAGGAAGTGCAGCTACAGGACACAGCCATACCAAGAGGCGTCAACGATCCATCGATCGATGCCCAGCAGGACGCTAGTTTGCTAGCATCGTGTCATCGCTAGCTTGCTAGTGATGACACGATGCTCACGAATAATTAGCCATGACTGGACGTCATGGCCACTAATATATTTTTGTTTGTTTGTTGAATTCAACAGGTTCATTACACTTCCTGTCGTACATGAAGGCTAATGACTCCCGACGAGGCTATTGGACACGACAACAGGATGTTCATTACCTAACTCAATGACGGCAGTCCAAGGTCAACCAAACTGAAGCGGGAGCACCGAAGATCATGCCGGTTCCTCTACCTCCAGGTTTACGACTCGACACAGAGTTCGAGCAGCGACAGCAAAGCAACAGAGTGTCTTAAACCCCAGCCCCCCCCCCCCCCCAGCGCTGCCCTTCCCAAACCAACCAACTCGCAGCTATCTGTCATTCCACAAGTACAGTGTTCGACATACTCGCACAAGCAGAGCTCGTACCTACATGTAGTACCAGCGTATCAGCCTCTAGCATTTATTCAAAGTCGAAGCAAACAACAGAGTTTGGGACCCATCATCAGATCCGATACCAAGAAGCGCTCCATCTACATATTCAGACCGGCAACGACACTCAAGTTACCATACAACCCGCGTAGTCAACTTCGACAACGAGACTCCAGGTGAAATAACATCACGGCACCATCAGTATTCCTTCCACGATTGCCTTCAACGCTGTACGCTAATATCAACACAACGCCAGGGACAACACGATTTCAACAGTCATTACTCAAGACACAGTCACGATCAGTCCAAAGAACCGTAGTCCGGACACCGGGTGGATCACCGCAAACAAGTCATGACGAATTGACGCTAAAGTAGACACCGCACTCCACGATCAAGTCAGCAACTTCGAGAAACAATGTCAGCACTAACGCCGGATGCGGCCTTTGACTATCCATTTGCCGCGCATAACCCCCGTGGCCTTGATCATCGTGGCAACCCGGCCGCTACAATGTATCCGATGGATCAGCAGTCAATTAACCACGACCGACCTCTCCGGTTCAGTGAAGCAGCAACGCCAAAACCAGAGACCAACATCGCTCCAGCAACGATCAGCAGTAGTATCCAGAATCGCTGCTGCAACTAGCAAGTACAACACCACGAAACAGTCGCCGCAGGCATTAACATACCATTGGCGCCACTCATGCGCAGGACCATCAGCCAACCTGCACCGCCATCGGACGCCAGCCCATCATTAGCACCGCTCGACGACAGCAGCATACTGAAGTACCCGAAGCCTGGTGCGGTATTTAGCCACACCCAACAACACAGTGCAGGCGCCGTCGCTTCCCGACATTGGTGATCAAGTACAGAAGTTCACCGGAAACACGCAGCACCCCATATCGGGTGCCGGATGATCAGAAGCTCTACATACGCGCGGGTGTAGTACACTCGAGCGCCAAAGATCACCAGGATCATCAACAGGACCGCTCAGTCACATCCCGTAACAGCAGAACTACGGAGTCAGACACTGACACGGCATCCAGCAGCAACAGAAGCAGGGCTTAAACGCTGTGGTGTACGCTCAGGTCCCGACATTGCACACGGGTACAGATGCTCAGTGGACGGCCTCCAGCACTACGACACAGACGCCGATTTCTCGATCAGTAACATCGCTGACACGGTACAGACACCGTAGCGACTTTCAGCCACCTCCGCATCAGCAGTGGACGGCCTGCAGCACTACAGCACAGACGCCGACTTCTCGATCTGTAACATCGCTGACACGGTACAGACACCGTAGCGACTTTCAGCTTTCAGCCACCTCCGCATGAGTACAGACGCTCAGTGGACGGCCTGCAGCACTACGGCACCGACGCCGAGTGCTGACAAACATTTCCAACACGGAGCAGGCACCGTGAAAATCATCAGCTTTCAACCACCGCCGTATGAGTGCAGACGCTCAGTGGCGGCCTGCAGCACTGCGGCACATACACTGTGGAGACCTCCAGCTTTCAGTCATCGCCGCAAGAGTACACACGCCCAACAGATGCTGTGCGCTTCAACGTGCAGCACACCGCTCGAGCGCAAGCTCAGCAATCGACAGCACTCAGTAACGGCACCACGGTACAGGCGCCACGATCACGCACCGCTCGAGTACAGGCTCTGCGGTTCTCGAGTGCAGCGGATCAATTAACAGCATTCAACTACAGTAGCGCCGCGTGTATCCACGTTCAACGCACCACCAGAGTGCAGGCTCAGCGGCTCAATCAATTGACGTCAGCATCAACAGCGTCACGAACCTTCAGATGCTGACCGCTTCCGCATCGGACACACAGATTAGTTTCCACCACTCCGCAACAGCAACACGGTACAGACGCCGGCTGGTTCAATATTCAGCGGACTGATTGAGTCAGGGTCAGCGAATCACTCCACAGCCCTCAGCAGCTCCACCACGATACAGACATCAGTGCTTGCTCGATCAATACACCGTTGAGCACAAGCTCTGCGGGTCATTCAATAGCAGTCAGCAGTGTACATGCACCCGACACAACCTTCAGCCAACGTACAGATGCAGCAACGAAAGTCGCACGGTACAGACGCCGGACGCACTCTAGTAACCACCACGGTAGTGATACAGCGGCAGCAAGTCCCGGCCGACATACAGATACCGCTGCTCGAGAACAGAAGACCAGTGGGACGTTTGGTACAATCAACAACGCGGTGCAGCAACAATATTTCTACAATTGGTACGAAGTATACCGACACCCTGAACGGCAAGGCTCAAACCATGATCCACCCCACCAGCGCGAATCGATCCTGCACCAGGATCGCCACGGTTCAAACAAGCTGCATCATACGAGGTCGGTCGCACCACAACTAGTGATTTGCACCATCGATACCATTGCAGCCGTCGACGAAGCATGTCAGTGGAATCCAGCATAACTATGAACCGAACGTCGACCAGCCAGTATCAGCGGCACGAGCAGCATATCAGCTCCCATGAAGCATACGAAAACACACAACTCATAGCGATCGATCACCAGTCCATCCAACAGCACCACTAAAATGCTCTCACATCAGATCAGCCGTGACGATGCCTCTCTATCAGCAGCAAGAATCATTGTCCTGGTATTTAAGCAGAAGGCGGAGTCGCCATCACAATAAGCAAGTCGGCCGACTATTTACCACCACGCAGCGCGCCGATCGAAGGTCATCTCAGCATGGTAGCATCAACCATGACAACGTACCCCTCGCGGGTGAAGCCAGCAACAGTTCCCCCCATCCAGTACAGCACTCCCACGAATTTCTCGACAAAGGCTCCAACCCTGACTGGCATCTAATAGCCCGTGCGGTGATCCAGATACTATCAGCATCGTCACTTGCGTGGTACACCGAGATTGCTCCGAGCTCTCCTGGACAGACGAATATTACAGCAGGAGCAAGCGCCTCAGGCTGAAGTGCGGCCGCGCAGCCAGCAGACAACGGACAACAGATTAAGCGATCATGGTGAGCCCTGGTTACACACTCATGAGCGGTCACGACAGTGCCTTTTCACAAGATTCGCCCCAATTTCGCGGCTCCATTCATCTTCGGGGGCTGAGCCCCTCATTGCTACGACTCTCGACGGACAGGATCCAGAATCCACAATTCAATGTCGATACGTCATTGCTCAGATCGATCAGCGTTACAAGCCGTACATCAAACGACATCGAAGATTTCGCAAGTTCTGCAAGCGACCAAGCAACCGGCAATACGAACGCTGACCGGGAGAAGATCCAAGACAAACTCAAGGGCTTCATCGAGCAACACATTCGAATACGAGCCGTCTACTAAGGGGGCTAGTCTCTCACAGCCCTGCTTAGCAGTGCCATTCAAGCCTCGGCTCGTACTCCAAAATGAACTACTCAATTGCCCCTACGATGCCTAATTGAAGGAAACGCTGGGAGCATGATAACGTTTAGTATCACTACTCTGTCGTCCACACTGGTGTGTTTAGAGGCGGCTGTGGCCAGCCTGCGTTTGAGGCGCCGGATTCTGTCGGCCCAGTTTATCGCTCTCATTGCTCCTGTGCCCACTTGGTATCCAAGGTATCTCGTCGTGTCGCCATGCTGCAAGACTGGGATATTGTGTATCTTCGTCAACGATATTGCCTTGTTTAGAAAAATGTAGCAACTTTTTGCAGGCTGCACTCTTAACCCTGATAATTCACCAAATCGGGTCACGACTGAAAATGCCGCTCGGAGCTGAGCTGTCTGCTTACGGAATATCGTGGAGTCATCCACAAACCCAGAAAATAGATGCTTGGTCTCTGGGTTTCCTCCTGGCACTCGGATACCCTGAATATTTGGGGTCTGCAGTAACGCCAGTCCTAGCAGTTCCGCCGCCAATATGAAAATCAGCGGCGCTAGAGGACATCCTTGCCTAATGCCCGTAACCACTGGTACTGCTTTTGACACCTTGTGGCAGCGAGAGCACAGGCTGATGCAGCTATAGCTTGGCCATCTGATGCTGTGCTCCAAGCTCCCACCCACCCGCTCAACCTTTGACCAGATTTTGTGTTTGGCCCACTTTGAGGGGGTCTCGGCATGCTCGTGATTTTGGGCGTTGTTGTAATCAGCTCCGACGATAAACCAACGTATTTACCTGCAATTCGTAGACTACCGTCGCTGCTTGCTGACCTCCCGAGTCGAAGATCGACTTCTTGCCTTGAATTCGCCGAGGAAAGCCGCCATCTCCTCAAGAAAATCGTCATTAAACATCTTGGTGATGTCGTTCGTCTTGTCAAAGAATAAACCATACCTGTTTGCATCTTACAGCTTTACCAATAATGGGTGTCAGCAGCCCTGCGGACGCCGATCTGTCCTACGAAGTATCTTACAAAAACATAACCCGGAGGATCTATTATATGGGCTTCTCTACTTCACGTTGATTCGAGCAAGTACTCCAACAGTAGACACTATAATAGCTCGAGCAGGAGAATTTCTTCACGACATGAACATGTGGTTTGTCAGAAACATGTAGCTCGCAGAAACTGAAAGCCGAATTAAAGCGTTTAACTTCATTTTTCTTCTCTCGGGGGCCGCCGATCACATGTTGATATCTTTCAACGTATCCTCGAGTAGCATTCGATCTAGTGCTCGGGTTATCACTAGCATGTCTTCGTTTACATAGCTCTGCAATACTCGGCGGAATTCTCTGGAAATCTCGTCGCTAGCCGTCGAAATGCTAAATTGCATTGGAACTTGGCGAATACAAACTCCAATCTCGGTCGAGTCCTCCTCCAAAGCCGGTTGCAGATAAGTCCAGCCCGTCTCATCGGAATGCATTCCGCTGAGTATTCCTTCTCCTTCGGAGTGGGTTTTCCAGACTAAGACGACGCGATTTTCCTCTTCATACCGATGAATAACATGCCGCTGCAGCACCGACGCTAGTACGCCCGTCGTCAACTCTCGGATCAATCGGAATCTGATCACGATCGCATTTTTGGGGTCAGCCAGACCCTTGTAGTCATTCCTGTCATGCTGTCGGTGGTTTAGCTGGGCTACCTTCCAGAGTGCCTTGTGAGTTTTCTCGAAGCTGAACGGCTGGATGAACTTGTTCAAATGCTGCAAGTATTCCACCTCACCATCCGACTCTCGTCGCTGAACGGAGTTGAACACTCCCTCCTCCATGGTGGGAAATCCTCGAAACACTTCGTCTACTCGAGAGTAACTCTCAATGACCCTCTGGACGTGACCGCGGTACATTGAGGCATCAAATGGTGGGTAGTTCCGACCTCGTAGCATGATCCTAATGCGAGGATCCGCAGTGGATTCGCCTGACAGATCGGGCAGTTGCTGGCACAAGTCCTTGATGTACGCAGCCTGTGTCTTTGCTGCGGCTAACAACTGCGCTTGCTCAGCTTGAGCTTTGCGAAGCTCGTAGCGCTGGTGATTAGCATTCTTCCTCCAGATTGAGTCCCTGGCAGCCAACAGACCAGAATCATCGCAGTGTTGGAGTTCCTCGAGCTGCTTCGACAGTGCCACGACACTTTGCCGCAGTTCTTCACGCTCCTTCTTTAGTCGTAGGTGGTAGATTTTCTTCCGGATGGCGTCGCGTTCCTTTCGACTCTTGTGCTCACTAGTTAGAGCTTCGGCGTGTAAGCTCGGCCTTGGGTCTGCCTCGGTGTGGGAGTCCTCCGAAGAGGAGTCGGTTGCGGACAGCGCTTTCGAGTCGACCACGGAATTCGGAATCGGTTTTTCACTGTGGCTCAGCGAGAGCCTCTTGTGGGAGCTGCTCATTTCCAGGCCTGGAGGAACGCTGCTTTGATCGCCTTCGGGTCGTCGGTTTAACTTTATCCCGAGTTGTTCTTTGAGCCGGAGAGCAGCGAGCTGCCAATCTTTACCATCCTGCACTTGAGCTCCGGGGAATGGACAGCCTTGACTGTTGCCTTTCGGCACGAACTCGCGGCCAGGCGAGTCGAGTCGCCTTGTGTTCCTTGGCGCTCGCTCCTTTTCGACTGATTTTATAGTACACTATACACTATACACATTTCCATGTTGCGCTCGCTTCTTTGAGACTCGTACACATTTCTTTTACATGTGATCTCAAGTGAAAGTCTTCACGTGTTAGTGTTTTACCTAACGTTACTTTTCCCCATACATGTAGTACATGCATGCACAAGTTCTGCAGCAACGTTATCGCTTTTGTCCAGCTAATTCCACTAAAACACGAATTTATTGTTTTACTAAAGCGAGTGTAAAACTCGTATCCGATAGCCTACATGTAGGATAGGATATTTTAATATAAGTAACCTACGACTCGTATTAAAATACGAGTCGTAGGTTACTGTACTTACTCCGCGCCCTTGTCGTATGTACGTACCAGCGATCAACGACAACTCCAACTTGGAGTTGTTGGAGTCTCCAAGCGCCTTGTACATGTACTGTACCATGATTGATTACTGCAAATTTCTAGAAAAACTCGTAATCTTCCACGTCACTTTCATCGAGCGATCCGAACCAACCATCGTCTGTACCGAATTTGTTTTGTAGAGGGATACACCCACGTATGAGACACAGGATCGTAACAGCCAATCACACTTTAGTATATAGATTTACAGTGCCTGACTTGTTGAGGGATACAGCCGTTACAAACCAGTAATTTCTCACTCTTGTCGCCGCCACCTGGCTGCGCCTCACTAGATCACTTCAGCAATGGTACGAGCGTCGCCACCCGGACGCCCTCGACTACCGGGTGGCCAAGGAAGGTGGAAGAGCAAGCGCGTGCTTACCTCTTACACGGCCGCAACCAAGAAGGCCGTCGTCGAGCACCTCCGACTGCATCGCAACATTCGGTTTACCATCGACACCTTCTTCCCTGACCTGCCTGTAGTCAAATATCAAGGAAGTCGAGTTTTGGTGCTAAGATGGGCTCGCAAGTTTACCACTATTACTGCTACATGTGCTTCTAGCGGCGGTGGAAGCAAGAAAAAGGCTCGCTCTGTAGGATCAGCTACAATCATACCTCCCGACACCGAGCTCGAGCTCGTGAGCTGGATCAACGACCTGCGCGGCGAAGGTGTTCCTGTCACTTCGTTGATGTTGCGCTTAAAGGCGTTAAGCGCTGCAAAGGCTGCGGGTATACACGGATTTCGTGCTTCTTCCGGCTGGCAACGTCTATTCAAGCAACGCCATCGGCTGTCACTGAGATCGCGGACACGTCAAGGCCAGGTTAGCCCTGAGCAGCTGGAAAAGGTTGCCGCAGAATTTGCTGAAACTGTGAAGGCAAAGGTAGCTGAACTGGGTGTGTCAGTTATATACAACGCTGATCAAACTGGTGAGTGTTTTATAAACTAAGTTGTTATTGATGACATTTCTAACTTGATGTGAATATGGTGTACGTATTGGTCCAAGCTGCGTTCTTCGAGTACCTGCCCAGTAAAACATTGCATGCAACCGGCAGTAAGACGGTTTGGGTGCGGTGTGGGGGGAAAAGCAAAGAAAGAGCAACAGTCATGCTTCTAAGTTACTCAAGCGATAATAAATATCCGCCATTTCTTGTTTTCAAGGGCAAACCATCGACAGTATTAAAACGACGCGAAGCAAACGCCCGCCTACGCCATGGATTTGGTGTAACCGTGTGGAACGAAGTCGGGCCAGCCCAGCAGCGTGAAGGCATTCAAGTTCATGGGAACACGAAAGATAAGCACTTTTTAACGTTTTTTTACGGGTTTTTTATTTTCGCTTGTGCTAATACTATTGTTGCAAGGTTGGTGGAATACATATCTTTCTGTAGAGTTTCTCCGCTATCATTTCGGTGCACGACCCGAAATCGAGAAGCAGGTCCTCCTCCTCTGGGTTGACTTCTCGGGACACTGGTCCAAGGAAGTCATCCAATGCGCGAAGGATCACAACGTGGAGCTGCTCAAGGTTCCGCCGGGGGCAACGTCTGTCTGCCAGCCGGCGGATGCAACTTGGAACGGCCCTCTCAAAGCTCGCCTACGTCTGCGCTGGATCAAGCATCTGAAAGACCAGCTTCTGGACCGAGACCCGGCTGTTGCGTTCAAGCTGAAGCCCCCGTCAAGGACCGACATATGCAATTGGGTGAGCACGGCATGGCAAGAAATGCCTGCATCTGTCATCTCCGCTGGCTACCGCAAGTGCCACCTTGACGTTGTGCCGGAGCTTCTGCCCGAAGCTGCAGCTGAGTTGGTCAGCGAGCTGATGGACTTGGGCTGTATCGACAAACGCGTGGGTGAGATTCGGTCGGACCGAGACTTTGATGCAGCCGAGGAAGAGGTAGGTGATGCCGAAGAGGAACTGCTAGAATGCTCAGTTTATTATAGTAATTCATACATACATATTAGTGCGATTTGTGCCGATTTGTTGTTTGCACAAAGGTGGGGTTTCCTCTCTTGCAGCTCCGGTAGGGTGTGTCCCTCTACAAAACAAATTCGGTATATAATACATGTAGTATACTACATGTAGGTTGAGATATATTCAGCAAGCCCCGAAAAACTGCTTCACCCTCGGATAGTGTTCTCCACACATGTACAGTCACTGTAGTAGTGCGTATTTTCTCGTGGTCGAGCACTGTGACCAAGACCAGATGGACGGCGGACGCATGATGGCTGAGTTGACGGCGTCATCGATGACGAAGAGGACGGTGACGAAGCAGTGAAAGAACAGTCAGCTGGTGGCGGGTGCGAGCCAGCAGGCTGGTACCACACGCGCAAGGAATCTAGAAAGGATGCAGAGGAACGCCGTTGAAGCAGCGGCGCAAAAGATCGCGAGGAGAGACGACGTGCCAGGACGGACAAGGGAGCTGTATACTTCGATGGCGAGGCGACGAGAGTGAAGGCATGAGCGGCTGAGAGAGAAAGAGCGGAGTAGGTTAGCAAGGACACCATGGCTAGCAGGTAAGCGCTGATTGGAGGACTTCAGTAGGATAGGAGGGTGCAGCCTTGCGGTTTAGCAAGCCTGGCCCTCAGTTCTGGATTTAGTGCGAAGAGAGCATTAACGAAGAGCTAATCTGAGCTACTCGGTGTCGGACTTGGGTGTTGCTGCTACCTACGGACTGGGGGTACGCCTGCACTACACGAGGGACGCTGTTCGGAGTCTGCGGATGCGCATGGTCAAGCAGCAGGGTGGTGAGGACCACGGAGAGAAACCGTGGGGGCTTCGGCATCAGTATGCGCGCTGGCGTCGTGCCGAGGGACATGGAGCACGGCTTGCCCACTTGTGCCGTCGCTCCGAGTCCGCTGTATGTTACATGTATACCGGAACGCTTGCGGGGAGCAGCCTAAAGACCTACCGGGGTTGCGGTCGCCGATAATAGCTCCCTCCTCACTGTCCCTATCCTGCCGTCGACGGTGGACGGCAGGCCAGTTAACACTGGTAGCTCCCATGATGTCACGCTCCCGTTCTCTGCGAGACCGTGACCCAGACGGTGTCAATTCAATGGCTCAGTAAGGGTATTAGTCCCCGCGTGGGATATGCCGACATCACCATTCGCGCTGAATATATCGCAGTAGCACCGACATCATTGCTTCGGTTCCAAGCTTCCTTACCGAAACAAAGCCCGCGTCATCTGTATTTTCAAATTTCTCGAAGTCATCGCGATCTTGAAGCCGATGGTGTGGAATAGTTTCGCGAACTTCAGGTTGGTTTGTGTGTCTGCAATTTTGGCCTACGTTAGCCTTCATCCAACTACGAAAACCTCAGTACAGTCAAACCAAACTTGCCAAAGATTGTATCAACTTGAGCGTAGGATTCATTCCCCTCCTCTGGTGACGAAACAGAGTCGAGAGGCGGGCAGCATGTACTTGGTAGCCAGGGCACATTGGCATGTGAAGGCACATGTAGGTCGGAGATGTAAGTTGCTTGTAAAGTATTCTTTGTCTGGCCTCTGTAATCCCGCATCCATCAAACCTAATAACCTTGTATAATACATATTAAACCCTGATACAGGGATAATAAAACCTCTGTCACTCCATTTACAGGTACACTGTACTAAAGAAATTGTATACTGGTAGTATGGAGCACGACAGATTGAGACAAATTACTGTACTGCACCGAAAATGCCACCCACGCAAGTTTAAAAAAAAGTATTTCTGTTGTAGTGGCATAAACCTCTGGCTTGGCTGTCTCCTGCAAGTCAAGCATGATTTGCTTTCAAATTTACTCTTAGTATTTAAGTGTATAGAGCCCATTACTGAAGTAATTAAGAAGCGTTTCGAAGTGATACTGTCGCTATCTGGTCACGACAACGATGCGAAAATAACAGAAGCGAACACGAAGCCGCTGTGACTAAATATCAATGCCTTCCAACGTGTCATCCAGCAGCATTTTGTCCAATGCACCAGAAATCGCTTGCATGTCCTCGCTTACGGAATTTTGTAGCCAGAATCACGACGATCTGAAGCCTGAAATGTCGTCGGGGCTTGACGGACACAAACTCTCACAAGAGTCGAACCTTCCACTGCAGACGGCTGCAGGCAAACCCACCCCGTTTCTTCCGCATGTACTCCGCGGAAAACGCCTTCGCCCTCCGACAGAGTTTTCCAGACAAGAATCGTGCGTTTGTACTCCCGAAAGCGGCGGTGTATGTATCGCTGCACCACGGAAATTCCTGCCCCACTTGTCAAAGCTTGAACCAAACGACACCTGATGACAACCGTGTCATTCAGATCCCCAACTCCCCGAACATCTCGTCTGTCCCGTTGTCTGTGCAGCAGCCTGGCAAGCTTCCACATCGTTGGGTGTGTGTGCTCGTAGTCGTACGGCTCTGTGAACTGGTTCAGGTGCTGAAAGTACTGGACTTCTCCATCGAATTCGTTCCGATGCACCGATGAGGATACCCCGTCTCGATTAAATTCACCGAGCACGTCGTCAATTTGAGTATAGCACGCGTCCACTCTCTCCACCAGAGCATGATACATGCTTTCGTCGACGGGAGGACTGGTTGGGTGTGGAGAGCCACTCCAAGCGTGGCTCGCGGGTACTAGCTGAGTGAAGCCATTGGGTAGTTCATCGCATAGTTTCTTGATGTACAAGGCTTGCATTTTGGCTGCAGTGAAGAGCCTCATCTGCTTGGCCTCCGCTAGCACTCGCTGATGACGTTGATGCACCGCAACATCCCTCCAGGTTGAGTCAGCGAGGATGCCAGTCGATCCTAACTTGGTGCTAGTATTGACGTGCTGCAACTCCTGAAGCTGTCGAGATAACTCTTCCACCATCTTGCGTAGAGTTTCGCGCTCGCTCTTGAGTCGTCGATGGTACTGTCTCTTCCGGATCATCTCCTTCTCGCGCCGAGTCTGGCGCTTGGCTACTCGTGTCTCGCATTTGACGGGGTTACCGGTAGAACTCTCGGGGTTGAGGACTTGTTGGGAGACAAATTGGTCCAGTACCAACGCCCCAATGGCAGGCCCACCGCTCTCGGCGGCAGCCCCCGACTCCGTGTATTGAAGCCTACGCGGGAACGCTGCCACCCCCAAAAGCGTGGCATCGGTGGACATCATAGCTGGTCGAGTTGGTGATTTATTCTGCACTGGTGCTTCTGAACGTCAACGGATGGAAAGACTGGAGAATGGGTTTCAGCTGCCACTTCACAATCACCCCTGCCGCGCGGAGTACAGCAGCAGTTTTGGACGCAGTGATAGGCAACATCCGAATGTTGAGGTTAGTGCTGAGGTTGGACTCACCGTGGGCGGCTCACTGTCGACTTGGGCGCTTTGCTGTATTATTTAAAAGGATTGCACGAAACAACTGTAAGAAGGACAGTTCTCGATCAACGCCACGTTCCTACATCCGTTATAGATTTTTTTTCACGGGCTATCTGTTCACTAGACTGTATTCGTCAATAGTCTACAGTGTCGGCGCTTGTAGTCAAGATGCCCTGGCTCAACTGTCCTACCAGTAAAGTCAGTCTCGGACAGTATATAGATTGAAACTTGTTCAAGACAACTTGTCGGCTTTGACGTCAGCGCATCGATGACACCCTCCGAGTCCATGAAGGTCATAAGTCTACTCTACATGTACTGGCATCATCTCTGCAACTGTCGTTCGCGAATGACTTGCTTACGGGTGGTTCGACTATACATGTAGCTTACGGGACTTGTGGACACTGTTATTTGTTCAACAAGGTTGCGCGCTATGATTCCACCTTGTTGGACTGCTCCCCACCATCGGCTTGAGATCTACACGTCGTCGACCTCGAGCTTCCAGGCAGTCGTTCGCAGAGTTGTCCAATATACGCAGCTTGCATCTTTGCTGCGGCGAATAGCCGCGTTTGCTCTGTCTCCGCTTTCTTTCGTTGATCACGTTGGTACTTGGCTAATCCCTTCCACGAAGACGAATTCTGGAGAAATGCATCGGGCCCGGGGCCGCGTTTCTGGCGACATTTGCCTTGCTGCAGCTCACGGAGCTTCGTAGACAACGCCTCCACCTTTTGGCGGAGGGAATCTCGCTCGACCTTGATTCGCTGGTGATACTGCCGCTTACGAATAGCCTCCTTCTCTTCTCGAATGATACGCTTGAGCGCTTGTCTTTGCGGCGTTACGGAGCTGGAAGCCCGGGAGTCGGTTAATAATAATGCCCCTGCGGGTATCTGGACGGGGGGGCCGGGTCGGACACTCTTCGAGCGAGACCTCGCCAGGGGTGTCGCATTGGAGCCCAAGAGGGCTGCCACCTCCTCAAAGAGTGCTGCATCGGTCGGCATTTTGGCTGCGGAGATTGTTTTGAACTGGTAACGGATAGACCCCCCGGGCGACAACAGGAGACTGGTGCGGCTGGTTACTCTCACCATCGCAGAGGGTATGCATTTGCACGTTTGAGACGCAAATGATCAAGAGTAAACACGTATCAAAACACCTGTAGCGTCTGCCCGATCAGTCGACCCTATGGATACAGTACTGCGGCCATTTTGCACAGGTGAAGGAAGCATTGCAGTCATACTCTATCCGGTACCGGTAGGACACAGCTTCATATGGTGCGAATTCATGTCCGTGGACAGCTCAGATACTGTGACGATGTGGACCAGTCTGGACCAAGACGGCCGCAACCAGGAGGAACATAACCTCTCGTTGTATGAATGGCCATCGGTGCTGGACGGCAACTTCAGTGTTCTCCTTTCGAGTATATACGAGTTCATCTGAGTGCAGAACGACAGAGCTTGAAGCTGTTCTCGTCGTGTTCATCAATCAATTTGATTGCGATGGATGTAAAGGCGCAAAACTAAGCAGCATAACATAACAAGCGTGATCTGAGATTCGGCTGAATCGAGCTCGCAGGTTCCGTGCCGACATCCGGTAATCTGTAGCAGTTGCTGTCCAGACATAACGTTACGTAGGACTGCGCTCAGCGTAGAGGATACTGGTACGGTAGCGCCAAGCACTTTCGCGGGCAGCGGCTGCATTTGCCTTGGTCAAGCCATGTCATTGCAACCATGACCACGGTTTTCGTCTACACTGTACGGCCTCTTCAACGAAGCTTTGCATTACATGTGCGAACTCTCGAGTTCTCGAGTTACAGCGTGCGAGTGCGATCCCATGATTCCGAGGTTGCACCGGTACCTTCCTGTCGTAAAATACGCAACACAGCGAACTATGATCTACCGAAGAATGGTTTCGTTCTTGTCTATAGTACAGTACCGGTAGCATTTTCCGTCCCAGCATTACGCGTGTGCACTGCAATGTTCTTGACGAACATAAGCATCGGATAACTACAGATCGGGAGCAGTGTTACTACAGAACATATCTAGCACAAGCCATGTCCCAACCAGAACTATCCACAATGACGCCAAACGCTCCCCATCAGCTCCGTTGGCTGTGGTTAATGTGCTTATCGTGGCTATGCTCCCGTTGCCGGAACCAGTGCTGCTGTTGCTGCTCGAGTAGGAGGTGCTTCCGCTGTCAGCTAGAGACGCATCACTACCACCAGTGGAGCTTGCCTTCGAAGCATTTCCCCTATCACCCGGGTAGTCGTCGCTTCCAACCGCTACACTGCCGACTCCAGTGCTGCTGTCACTGCTAACTAACTCCTCCGTCAGTAGAATTCTACTGGGATCGTCGACTTCACACATGACGAGCGGGTCTGGGCATGTGATGGTGCCTGTAAAGCCTGGTACTGTCAGAGTCTCTCCTTTCTTGGTGCAGCTGACGCTCACCGTGTCGTCCGTACTGCTGCGTGGGATGGTTAGCTCAACAACCGCAGTGGAAGAATCGCCTAAGCACCGCATCGCATAGCAACCTGATCGTCTGGTTGGGCTTATGGCCCAACTGGTGGAATCAACACTCCGCAAAGAGGTTGACGTGCATCTGCACGTGGGGCAGTAGGTCTCGCCGAACGCGTTGATGCTCGTATCGCCAAGCTTGAGCAGATTTGTCGAAATTGTGCAGTCTCCACTTGCATATCCAACGTTCAGCGGGCAGAAGTCTGCAAAGATGTTTACCCCTCCTTTTCTCGGGTTGCTCGGGAAGTATTGGTATTCTGCAGGAATGTTCTGACCCTTGGTACTTAGGGAGCAAACAGAGCGTGACGTAGCATCCACTGAGCAGCCCTGAAAGTCGCTGGAGGTGCAAAAATGATCTGCCACTATGGGGATTTCGGTAGACGGATTCACGCACTTTTTGGTCGCGAAGCTGCATCCTTTCTTCCGGCCGAAGTGCATGACCTCGGAAGTCGAGGCATTAACTCGGTACCAGCCCGAATCAGCGAAGAATGCGAGCGTGAGAGCACTGAAGACGTTGCGATAGCTGTCGACCGGAGTCATGTACTCGGGCTCAAAGAGACGCTCTTCCCAGTGAGAACCCAAGCAACCGCCATCCTGCGACTCGACCTCGGCGCCTTCTAGCTTCGAGCAGTTGAAGTGATCTTGCACAAACGCCCGAACACGTGGAGTCACCATCTTGGCCACGACGTGGCCTCGTTCTGTAGAATACTTGATGGTTGTGTTGGCCGGCTCCACATAGTAGTCGATCTCCTTGCCATTCGGACACGTCCCCGCAGAGTATGTTGGCGGGTTGCCCTGTTCATCTCTTGGTGTTCGCGGGTTTCCAGTTTCGTCTCGCATCAGAGGGAAAAAGCGGGCTGAGAATCCGAGAGCGTGAGAAAACTCGTGGAGTGCCGTGAAGACCTGGCGCTCGAAAGAAGAGGCTGCGGTGCTGATCTGCAGTGGGCAGAAGTTGACCATGCCAAACGTAGGTCGGTCGTACTGATCTTGCTGACAGGTAGACGCGTACGCTAGCGTGCTCCCACTTTTACAGTTCGCGGTGCTTTCAGCTCGAACGTAGATCACAAAGTCTGAGTCTGGCACACCAGTTCCTGCTGGCGAAAGTGTGCAGGCATCATTCGTGCAGCCGTTTGAGGTGCATTTGTCGCAGTACGTCATGGAGGCAAAGTGCTCGTCTGGTATCGGCATCTCCAAGCAGAGCTCATTCTGGGAGATCGAATGACACACTGGCGGGGTGGTGGAATATCTGCTGGTGCAAAATCGCTCGGCAAAAAGGTTGCCACTGACCGGAACGACTTGAAGAGCTCTGCCAATTCGCTGGATAGCCTCTGCAACTACTTGAAGAATCCGAGCACGGGTGGCGTCTGAGAGGTGGTTCAAACTGGAATTGTCGTAGTAAGGCGTCATTCGGATTGGTTGGTAGATGGCATCCTCCAGTTGTCGAGTAACGTGAGCAGAATTTCGCTCGTTAGCTTCATCCCGCAGTCGGCGTTTACGCTCGGCCACTTGGAACGGGTGGCTGTCGTCGTAGGTCTGAGCTCCAGTCACGAACTTGTGGTCGAGCGAATCGTGAATGCAGCTCTCCACCACCTGAACCAAGCAGCAAGCGAGAAACAACGCGATGGTGCGTCTTGGACAAGCCTGCATGGCCTGGGTAGGTCTAGTACTTGGCCTTGGAAGCTGGAATATGAAGTGCACTTCAGCTAATAAGTGCTCTGATCGAGAAGCACATGAACGTAATACCACGGATAGATCAGCTAGCTATCTTTGTGGAGATCACTGACGTGCGCATCTAAACTGGGTAGTTGAAGCAGTCCTTCCCACTCAACGGTGTTGCCATTTGTAGGCGAACAGAAGACATACTTAGCTTTCCAAATTTGAGATGAATTCTCTTGCGCGTTGGAACTAAATATGCTCGTGGTGTGATTCGTCCGAGATTTTGGCGTCCTTCGTCAGATCTTGGCACACGCCCACAACAGTTGCCGACAATAGGCAAGTAACTCGCCATCCAGCTATAAAATCGTCAACGTCGAGAAGATCTGTCCAAATCATCAACTTTTGCTGGACACCGTCCAGCACCGACAACAAGCGAGCGAGAACGGACCAAATTCAAGAAACGCTACCTCATTCTTGTGTCATCGCTGAGCAAGAGGCAAGCGTCATTGGAGTCTCAGCGGTGCATTATGATTGAAGAACTGGACGTCAGCCTTCTGGGTCGGCTCAAAATATTCCGTGCCCTCACGGGCCATCATAAATGGTCCAACAATTTGGGTGAGACACAAAAAAGTGACACGGGACTAAACATTTTTGTCAGACCAATCGGCAGGTCGAGAAATTCACTCTCTTCGAGGAAGTCGAAGTTCGACAGCCATGGCCGACCAGCTCCTGCACGACGTGAGCGGCTTCCTGTCGGCGCAAGACTCCAACGCAGACCCCGACCACAGCCTCAAGCTCGAAGAAGTCGACAGTCAGCAGCTATTGGCGGACACTGATGCGCTGCTGCAGTCACTTCATACCGCTACTTCGGTCCAGACCAAAACCGCAAAGACCCAAATATTGACAAGCGAGACCAAAATAAAGTCCAAGCAAGAGATTGCCAAGGAGAAGGCCGGCCAGCGCCGAGACGCCTACCGCAGACGACTAAAGGCGGAATGGGCAACTTTACGGCAACAAGACGCGGAATTGAGTCAACAATTGGTCAAGTTGCAGCAACTCAAGAGTCAGCAGGCAACTCAAAGAAAAAGTGCGCTGGGAGACTCTTTGGCTCTTGGGGCCTGGAGGGCCAACGCCCTACGGCAATACGAGAGCAGAATGGAGGCCGAAGCTCTGCAGAGGAGGCTCCAAGCTGCAGTGAATAGTCGGGCGGTGATGATCCAAGATTTGGAGACACTTTTGAGGAAACGAGTGCGAGAAGTCGAAAATTTGACTTCTGTGGAAGACGTTCCCGCAATTTTCGAGAAAAAGGCGAGACTTGATACGAAAAATGCCACGCTCTACAATACCTATTTTGAAAACCTGGACGCTCTGTATGAGAGAAGCGGCGAAGTTTTTCAACAAATTGGGGTCACCCCGACGCCTGGCGGGATTTTGAGTGGAGAACCCACGAGGAAAATGGACGGCGACACGGAGTACTTTGAGACCATTGGAGTGGGTCGAGTGCCCTTCAGCTTCCACCGCACGTGTGATGCAGTGTGGGAGCTGGCGTCGGTCCCGCATCGACAGGAAGGACGGAAAGTGTACGATGGGCTACCGGACCCGGAAAACTCGTTGGCGCTGCAGTTTTACTCCCCGCGTCAGAGAGAGAACGGAGAAGTGTTGAATCTGCGGACGTATCATGTGGCACGACGGTATGTCGACAAGTCCCGGATGGTGGTGGTGTGGCGAGCGCTGTGTGAGGCGGATGGGGAATTCCCTGGACTGAATTCGGACGAGACGGGGTGGGCCATTGTGCATGCACCGGCAAATGACGCGGATCCCATGACGACGCTTGTGCAGGCTTGCATTCGCTTAGTGCCGATGCACTTTCAGGATGGAAGCTCGGACAAGGAGGCGAAGGTTGATCAGTTCATGGAACTGCTGGTCAAAACTGGCGTCGAAGATAATCAAGAGATCGAGCGCATGATGGAGAGACTCTTGCTGGATGACGCACTCGCAACGGACGGGTTGGGTGTTGACGAGATCCTTTAACGTTGTAAACATGGTTACTCGTGTACATACATGTATGCAGACTTGGCCTAATGCCGCTCTTTGCCTCGATGTCAGCCCTCGAAGATCCCATAGTTTGCATCGATTCAAACCCTCTGTAGTGTAATTTCGTTTCTGACCGAATCATCGAGTAAAAGGGCTTCCATCATGCGCGAGATCTCCGCGCCATCCTCTTCTCCCGACGTCACGACAAACTTGGCGAATTGGTCGGCATGCGCCTTATCCTCGAAATGAGTGGCGACGGTCATCGGAACGAACCTCGCGAACGTCGCCATGACAGTCGGCAGTGTTGCATTTCTTTCGTTCGGGCGAATGACGCACCATCCAAACTCGTCGGAATGCATGCCCGAAAACTCGTCGTCGCCTTCAGTCATCGCTCGCCAGACGATTACCACTCTCCCAGCTTCGACGTATCTTCGGGTCACCAGGTGGACGAGCATGTCGACAGGCTCGCCGGAATCTCGAAGGCACGGGATGCGCAACTTGACTGCTATCGTGTTATCGGGGTGAGTGACGCCGCGATACTGCTGTCGGTCTTGTCGCCGATGGACGTGGACCATTGCTCGCCACATGGCGCTGCACGTCTGCTCAAAGTCATGCGGCACCAGCAGCACGTCGAGGCTTTCAAGAAATTCCACGTCTCCATCGCGTTTCCGTACAGACCCAACCTTGTAAGACGTCCGAGGGTTTTCCTCAAGCCCAGAGTCTCGAAAAGCCTCGTCCGTTTGCGCGTAAACTGTGTCGATGTCTTGCAACTAGTCCTCAAACAAGGCAATGTCGTCCGCGTCAAGCTGTCCGAGATTCGTATCCGTCCTTGTGTTAACGTCTGCCCCACACAGTTGTGGGGAGTGCACCCCGCAGAGTTGTTGTCGCATCATCTCCCCAACCTCCCGAATCACTTTTTGTCGACTAGCCACGGCACTTTTGAGTCTTTGTTGTTGCTCCTCCGCCACCGATCGGCCCTCCATTTGCCTTGCAGCAATCGTCTCCCACACTGGGTTTGGGATCGTCTTCACCTGCAGTGGCTTGGCCTTCTTCCTCCTGGCTCGTTGCAATTCGCTCAACTCTTCCGACAGCGTCTGCTCCTGCTCCTGCAGCGTCCGCCTCTCGTTTTTCAACTTGTTGCGGTACCTGCGTCGTCTTTTAGCTGCCTGTTTGTTCCTAAGCTCTCGTCGTTGGTCTTCCAACGCTTTGTGTCCATCTGCATCAGCGCTTTGGTGGTCTCGTTTGAAATGCTGGGGGGGGGGGCCGTCACAGGAGGCGAGTAAGGCCGCGGTCTCCGCTAAAAGCTGATCACTGTCAAGTAGCAAGGCCGTCGCTTCGGTCGCAATACCGTCATGGGCTTGCAGCTCTGTCGGAGTGTTAAGATGGATTTTGATTGGATAATAATATCTAAGCACATTAGCCAATTGAAAAGTACGGCACCCCGACTTATGTGACCCACACAAGTAAACAGCCGAGGGATGTGTAGAGCGAGTTGGAGGACGCGTGGCGCTGCCACTGCAGTCCCCCTCACTTCGAAACTGACGGCCAAACACAGGGGCCCAATATTTCAGATACGAACCCAAGAACCTCCAAGTCCGATGAGCACTGGTCACAATAGGGGTGGTCCAACTCTCGGGCTCGAGAAGGTCATGGCTAGGGATGGGGAGTACCCGATGTGGAAGGATAAGTTCCTGACCTACATCAAGGAGTTGGACTCTGCCTATGAGCGCGGGCTTCTGGAAAAGGAGCAGCACTTTCGCTCGATTCTCCACGGCATGTTTCAGTCTCCTTTGCTGCTCTTCAGCCACCAGTCGACCCTCCGTCTGCCGTGTAGTTATAGCTTTCCACAGCGGGACAGCCGACCTTTTATCCCAAAGTATCTTGACTTTCTTCCTGGTGTGTTGCAAATGACGCAACTCCTCCGACAGCATTTTCTCTTCTTCTTCCAACGTCTTCCTCTCGTTCTTGATCTTGTTTACATATTTGAGTCTTCTCTTGGCTGCTTTTGTCTTCTGGAGTTGCGCAGCCCCAGACTCACAACTGGCGACTGGTTCCACGGGAGCTGCGACCGAAGCGAGTAAGGCCTCGGTCTCCTCTAGGAGCTGGGCATCGTCCAGAAAGATCAGATTTGGTGTAGATTCTTCAAGTTGCAGCCCGATCGATGGCTCGAGGCTCTCGTAGTCGTCCAAGAGCCCACCTAAGAAGTCCTCGTCCTCGTTCATCGCACAAATCCGACTTTTTGTCCACTCTTTCTGAACCACATCTGTACGGTCCCGCTAATCCCACTCGTTATCGGAGACTTTGACCGCCTCGATGGCAGGGGATGACGAGTCTTTCTTGGCAGACTTGACGGGCTTTCTCAATACTTTGCAGCCTCCGTATTGGGCCCCTGTGTTTGGCCATCAGTTTCGAAGCGAGGGGGACTGCAGTGGCAGCGCCACGCGTCCTCCAATTCGCTCTACACATCCCTCGGCAGTTTACTTGTGTGGGTCACATAAGTCGGGGTGCCGTACTTTTCAATTGGCTAATGTGCTTAGATATTATTATCCAATCAAAATCCATCTTAACACTCCCACTAAAAGTTCCGGCACGTCCTATCTCAAATCCTATCTTATGCATAGCACATGGTTATCCTATCATTTTATTACGGCTGTTAACTCACTCTTTGTTTACCTCAAGTTTACTCTTTTCTTAGGACATATAGGTTAACAGCCTTTGTGTTTACTCTTTGTTTACAGTTTTCCTGAATTTTCTTCGGACGGCTGGAAATTGTGTCTTATCTTATCATTTGCCCTGGATTTCTCGTACTTTTCTCACAAATCCAGCAAAACATATGTTTATGACATTTTACTATATGACAATATTTTGGGTAGCATATGATACCATTACCACCAAACCATACGTCAGAACCCAAATTTTATTGTATAAAACAACTGCGTTGCATATGACTTCCTGGATTTCTTGAGTTCTGCCTTTAAGTTAATTCTTATCTCGGCCCCTGTTGGCCATGACTTGTCGTTTTTGACCTCCTCAATCTCTCACTTTCAATTTTGCTTTTAAGCTCTGGTTCGACATGCGCCTATGGCCGCACTTAAACCTTCGGGGGGCTAGGACAAAAACAGTTACAACGCCCAGGACCTGCGTGCCTGCGGTAGATCCCATCCAGAGGCTTGGAGGCGGTTGATGGCATAGTTCCGATTCACCATGGCTGGGGTCTCCCCTCCTTTCTTGCTGCGGTCAATGGACCCTCTTGCTGTGCTTGGACCATATTAATTATGGTTCGTCCTAGTCTAGTCTTTAACCATTGAGCTTAAGCATATTGAGAGTTAATAGTATGATAACGTTGCGTCTTATTGTTCAGTCTTATCTTTCTCTCAGTCTTTAAGATCGCCCTTAGACCAAAAGTATATTTGCACTTCATCTTGAGGACAGCTGGCTTGAACTTGGCCATATGGCGGGAGTTAACTGCGAACTTAGAGAAAGCACGCATGCTTACTACCAGATGGGTTTTACGGACCAATGAAAAAGTATCATGTCCATGATATTTTAACTGAATGAGTCTATGTGACTTGCAACCACGTTTTATGACTGTGGTAAGGGAAGGCTTAGGTCCTTCACCCCCATCAAGTTCCTCAGTTTCCCTAATTGAGTTTGAGGCAGTGCCTTAGTGAGGGCATCTGCGACCATATCATTAGTACTACAGTACGTTACTACTATTCGTCCTTCATCATGAACCTCTCTGGCGTAAAGCCCTTTGGTATCAATGTGCTTTGTGGAAGCATGGTTAGCTGGATCCCGAATAATACTAATTGCTCCTTTATTATCACACCAGCATACTATCGGTTGCTTCTGTTTGAAACCTAGTTCCTCTAATAAAAACCACAACCACTCACTCTCTTTGACCCCCTCACTTGCTGCTATTAATTCAGCTTGTGCGGTGTGGAGACTTACTGTATCTTGCCTCGAACTTTTCCGAGTAATACACGCATCTGCCATAATACTCACATACCCAGTCACTGACTTTCGGTTCTCATTAGCATTCGCGAAGCTCGCGTCTGTGTATAGCTCATGTATTACTTCTTTACACTTTCCGTCGAATACGAGACCATACGTCGACGTTCCTTTCAGATACTTTAGTACACTCTGGGCTGCCTTGTAATGGCTCTTATTATAGCAAGACAGGAACTTACTTAGTTCTCTCACAGCATTTGCTATATCAGGGCGTGTACCACGCACAAGATACATCAAAGACCCCACTAGTCCTCTGTAATCGAATGGTTGAGCTGATATTTGTTCTGGACTCATATTTTCTTCTTTCTCAAGTACTACATTTTTTGCCTGAGGTGTTGGCTCTGGGGCACACTCAGTCATATTACACTTTTGTAGTAAGTCCATTATATACTTATGTTGAGACATACTAAGGATCTTATTAGCCCTGTCTCTCTTAATTTCTATCTTTAGAAGGTAGTGAATTTCGCCTAGGCCCTTCATAGTAAACCGAGACGCGAGTTTGGCCTTAACCTTTTCCATGAGTATCATATTACTTGCAGCAATAGTGATATCATCCACATACACGCAGATAAGTACTACGTGAGTCACTCCATTTACCTCCCACTTTTGCCGGTACAAACAGTACTCCTTTTTGCACCGGGAAAAATCCAAGTTTTATCAAGAACTTATTGAGGAGCGAATACCAGATTCGTGGCGCCTGTTTCAGTCCATATAGGCTCTTCTTTAGTTTACACACGGTCGAGTCACACCCATGGCGAAAACCGTGAGGTTGTTGCATGTAAATTTCCTCCAATAACGTTCCATTGAGGAACGCAGTTGAAACGTCCATTTGGTGAACACGTAAATCCTGAATAGTGGCTATTGCAAGAAGCAATCTCAGCGACTCATACCTCGCGACCGGAGAAAAGATCTCATTGTAGTCCACTCCATAAATCTGTGTATTACCCCTTACTACTAGTCGGGCCTTAAATCTCTCGACTGTCCCGTCAGGGTTATACTTTACATCAAATACCCAATGGCATCCGAGTATTTTTCTTCCTTTTGGTAATTTTACAAGTTCCCATGTACCATTCTCAACCAAGGCTCGGTACTCAACTTGGAGTGCCGCCTCCCACTGTTGGGCATGCGGTCCTCGTCTGGCTTCCTTGAGGGACCTAGGAATAGGTATCACTTTAATACTTCGTGTAACAGTGTTAATTGCTACAATATAGTCTTTTAGCCGAGAATTCAGCTTGCGTTTGCGGCGAGGCCTGGGAATAGGAGGTATTACCTCACGATCGCCCCGATCTCCCACTGCTTCTGTACTCATCAGAGAAGTCGGCGGGTGCTCCACGGTCCGTCTTTGTTTAGCTGGTGCGTGTGTAACTTGGTCCCGCACCCTCTTACCCAGTCCACATATCTCTTTTATGGTTTCCTCACTTACTTCAATCTTCGCTGATGGAAACGACCTGGTAATCAGGCTGGCCGTGGAAGTTACATCAAACGTCACATCTCGAGCGGTGAGGTACATATTCCCTTTGACATCTAATAGGCGATATCCTTTGTAGTTGTCGGATAGTCCAAGGAGTTTGCACTCAATAGCCCTATCACTGAGCTTCTTGTTTGCCCGCTTTGACTTTAGTATATGAGCGTAGCACTTACTGCCCCATATTCTAAGTGCCAATCCACTTGGGTTTTTTCGTATAAGGCTTCATAGGGTGTTTTTCTCTTCAGTCTTGCCGTAGGCACTCTGTTAACTACAGCAGTCATATACATTAGTGCTTCAGGCCACCATTTCCCTGCCATACCAGATCCTGCCAAAGCGCATCGTACATTCCCCATAATGGTTTGGTGCGCCCGCTCAGCTGACCCATTCTCTTCTTGGGACTACATTAGATCTCTGAAAGAGAAGGCCGTTCTTAGAGCAGTACTTCTCCACCACATTGTTTATAAATTCAGTACCCCCACAGTTCTAATCCTTCTGACTTTATATGGGAATTGCCTTTCCAGTTGAGTAATGAGAGTTGTTAATTTTCCTACCACCTCTTTGAGTGATTTCATCACAAAATACCATTTATATGCGGTGACATCATCTACCACTGCCAACGCGTACTTGTACCCTCCCGAGCCGTACAGCCCTTGAGGCTTCATTTTTCCTATCGAGTCCATGTGGAGTGTGTGCAGTGGCTCGGTTGCCTTTTCACCTAACATATTCCTGTATGACATCCTACGAGACTTAGCCAGCGCACATGTGCGACAGAAGAAAGTCACTTTGGCCATGTCATTCCGTAACAGGCGTGGTGCTCCATCCAAATACAGAAGAAAGTCACTTTGGCCATGTCATTCCGTAACAGGCGTGGTGCTCCATCCAAAGCGACAGAAGAAAGTCACTTTGGCCATGTCATTCCGTAACAGGCGTGGTGCTCCATCCATCCGGAGGCCCATGTCTACGACGAGAACCTGGCTAAGGTGATCGCAGATGCGGACGAGTTTGAGTTCAAGGAGAAGGTTCCGGTAGTGATGGCGATGAGCAGGAGGAGAAGTCACCCACTCAAATGGACATGGACTCTGAGGTAAGGAAGAAATTCGGAGGGTACTTATCCATGTTAAAAAGGCTCGATGTGACTGACAATCTATGGGTGGTTGATACAGGGGCTGGACATGCAATAAGCTCGGACCGACGGTGGTTCAGCTATCTCAGTAAAGGCCAGCCTCACACGTTTGAGCACGGAAACGGAGGTACCTCAATGAGTGCATTACAAGGAACAGTGAGATTGAGTGTACTCAAGCCACAGGGAAACTACAGTGATATCTCAATAAAGAATGTTGCCTTTGATAAGAAGTGTGGTAGTAATTTGTTGAGTGCATACTACTGTGCTACACAAGGGTATTGGCACATCCAAGCTAAGACAGGAGAATTCCTATACTGTTTTGATAGTAATAACCGATTCGTATTTGCCGCGGTAGCAATCGATGAAGTATACTATCTTCCTAGCAAAATATCTGGTGATACCACAAAAGTACTATCTGTCGGGAGTACTAATCCGGTATTTACTTCTAATACAATGAAGGAATGGCACCTACGGTTAGGGCATGTTGGGAGGGACAGATTAATAAGCATGGTGCAGCACCACGCCTGTTACGGAATGACATGGCCAAAGTGACTTTCTTCTGTCGCCATTTCCTCGTGCTTGGTTTCATCCTTCAGCTTTTCAGGCTTAGTCGCAGCTCCTTTCTTGACCGCCATCAGCCGCTTTTTCTTCGCATTCGGCACCGTCCGGATGTTAGAGCGGAACAGCTGACCACCCGCACGCTCTGGATCGCGATCTTTCGCCATGACCGGGCAGTCCTTCATTCGATGACCCGTCTCGAAGCAGTAGTAGCAGCTTGAGCTCCCACCTTCCGCTTGATCCTGGGTACGCTTCTTTCCGGTGAATTTCTTCGCCACATTGATCGCCACCGGGTGCCTCTTGTTGGTGAGATTATTGATCTCCTTCTTGCTGCGGTCAGCAAAGACGCGTCGCAGACTCACTTCAACGTTCTCCACAGTGAACCACTCCTCCGTCAGGCTGATGCTGCTTCCCCAGAACTCGCTTGGAAGTTGAGCCATCACCTTCCTGCAGAGCCAGTGCTCAGAGACCATCTCCTTGCCCACCAACCCTGACATCTTCCGGTTGATTTCGTTGCGCACCTTCTTCAGCTGGGTGAATAGGGCCCCCAAATTGCTCCAGTTGGACGCAATTATCCGGTCCCATTGCCGGCGCAGCTCGATTACACCCCCAGCATCCCCAGCCCCATACTTGATCTCGAGTTCCTTACAGATGTCACACGGCCTCATGTTGGACACATTGTCAGGTAACCCCGTTAGAAACATATTGGTCAGGGATTGGTTAAACAGGTTCAGCAACCCCCCATTAGCCCTATTCCAGTGCTGGAGACGCCAGCGCATCTCTTTAGCCTCTTCCTTAGGTGTCTCTTTGGAGATCGAAATGACCGGTTCTTCCGGATGGCTATCCAGAAAATCCATTGAGGAGATGGGAGAAATGGCTCGAAAGAGAGCAGGTGCGTCAAGGAACCCCGTCGGAGATATACTGGCGATTCAGGAGAGCAATGGGCTAAACTGCGCTGTTTGAGGAATTTTTGCACGACTTGGATGTGATTTATGCTCGAACGGATGAGGTTTTACGAGCTTGTGGAGTTGAGGAAATGCCACAGATGTCGTACAGACTGGGGCCTGAGCGAAAACGGGATGGAGCCTTGGAGTATATCGACAACCTGGACGTGTTATTTGTGCCATTCAGCTATGAGCAGACGTGCAGTACGATGTGGAAATCGATGCTCCGCGTCTATCGACAAAAGGACAGACACCACTACGACCGCGTCGCTGACTCGGAGAACACCGTTGCAACCAAGCTACGTCTGCGACCTATGCAGGAATCCGGTGAGCCAGTGGGCATGCTCGTTCACTACGTATTACGCCGATTGTTGAGGCTGAGCGAATGGTTGTGGTGTGGCGGGCCTTGTCTCAAGGGGAAGGAGAGTTTTTTGGAATGCACTCGGATGAAACTGGATGGTATGTTGTGCGTCCAAATGACGAAGAGTTAGACGAAAATTCGCTATTGCGGACCGTCATAGAGACCTTCGTGCGCTTCATTCCTATGAATGTAGCAAATAGATCGGCTGACCACGTGGATGGCTTTCAGTTTACGAAGCTAGTTGTGACGTCGGTGGAGGAGGACGCTGACGAAGTTGCGCTCATGATGGATGCACTCCTGCTTGACGACGCTAAGGACGCGGTGTCAAGCCTAAACATCTAATAAGGCAGTAGTTAACATATACTTCAAAGCATTGTTTGGACTTACATTTTCGAAATGACAGTCTGCTCAACTCGTGATGATTGTACTAACGCAGGTTACACATTCACGTTGCCTCTCCTATCAGCACATTTTTGAGCATCGCCATCAATCCGTTCACCTCGTCCTCGCCTGTTTTAATGACCACCTCGGCAAATCGATCGGCATCCTCGTTGCTAACACCCGCCTCGCCAACACTCATGGGCACAAAGCGGACGAAGCTTTCCAAAAGAGTCGACGTGAGATGTGGACGCAAAACGAGCCAACCGGTTCCATCTGTGTGGTACCCGGATAGAGCGCCCAGCCCTTCGTTGAGTCCACGCCACACAAACACCATCCGATCTGGTTCCCGATATCTTCGCACAGCCGCGTGAGCCATCAGCTTGAAGTTCTCGCCTGGTTTCAACTGACTCTTCACCTGGTACTTCACCGTGGCAGTATTTTGTGGCTCTCGACTTTTTTTCTCTGTCGGATCCGTCATCATGAGCACCGACATGGCCCGGCAAGTTTGTTCGAAGTCAAACGGAACCACAGTCGCATCAGCACTATCATAAATCTCGACGCCTTGTGTGCAGGTCCTCGTCGGTTTGTACACCAGCGGGTACGTCACCTTAAAGTCCATCTCTTCCATGATCTGGTCTGTGCGCGCGTACAGTTCGCCCAGCTCCCCAACAAACGTTCTGAACAACGCCGATCCGTCGTGTTGCTCTCTACTGTCATTCCGATCTTCACACGACTCGTTATTCTCTACCTGACTGTCAGGTCGTCGCAGCAACGCGTTCATCTGATGAATGAGTCGGGCTCTGCCGACCACCGCCGCTCTCAATTGTCTCTGCTGAGCTTCCGCCTCAAATCTCCGCTCCTTTTGTCTACCGAATTCCTCGATGAGTTGGACCCTTCAAATTTCACCGATAAGTTGGCCCCCTGCTCGTGTTTCCAAGATAAAGTGATGGGTGACTTTTGGGGGGGCTTCATCGATGCCTTGGACCCCCCTCCCGTTTTTAGCCAATCAGGTCGCTGGTCAGTTCCAAACCCGTCGTTG